>JABWIB010000254.1:127542-146276 GCA_016617825.1 Platyplectrum ornatum
TATTGGGATATCAGGAGATATTGGGATATCAGGAGATATTGGGATATCAGGAGATATTGGGATATCAGGAGATATTGGGATATCAGGAGATATTGTTCTCTTTATGTAATTCTGATCACCAGGTCCTTATTTCTAGTGGCCAAAGCAACCAGTATTTGCAGAGCACTGATTTGAGAAAAAGCTGATTTGTGTGCAGCTATTTATACCCTGAATCTCGCTCCACACCTCAAGACAGCTCTTAGGAACATTCTTATTAATTAGAAGTTACAAGAGTAGAAACCAGCAGCCAAAAAAAAACAAAAAAAAAAAAACACACATTTATATACTGTACTATATAGATATAATAACGGAGCACTTTTAATCTTAAGTAACAAATTCTCAGGGCTAAAATAAATGTCCTGTTGCCAACAGTTAACCTTTACTCAAGTAAGGTAGATCTCTCCTATCACTATGCAACTAACTCTGGCACCTTATGAAAAAGTAACAAAACCTAAAATTATAAGAGATAGAAAAAGGGATGGAGGGATGAATTAAAATAACTATAATTAAGCAGTATTTCACTCACTCGCTCATGTTAAGAGTCAATGTGATGTCCTCATCTTTTGAGAAAAGCAGGATTAAGAAGTGATAGCGAGTTTGTCCCTGTTTAATTGGAGGATCCAGACTGATCTATTATATAAAATGAAAAAAGAAAAACAAACAAAATGTTATTATAGCTTAAGCATCTCTCATAACTGTCAGTCTTCCAATACAATTATTGTCAAAGACTTTAAAAACAAATCTACTGCTGT
The DNA here is from genome assembly GCA_016617825.1 of Platyplectrum ornatum. Lineage (NCBI taxonomy): Eukaryota > Metazoa > Chordata > Amphibia > Anura > Limnodynastidae > Platyplectrum > Platyplectrum ornatum. Next base: position 128,334 of record JABWIB010000254.1, read on the forward strand.
GGATCTACATCTCAGAATACTTTTCTGTTATACTTTTCAAAGGCAAGAGCTTCAATAACTTTGATGCAAAGCCAGATGATCTACTGTGTTTCCCCAATAATAAGCCCTACCCCAGAAATAAGTCCTACCCCAATTTTTGTAAAACCGTCCAAAATAAGCCCTAGCGAATTCCCCAGTTGTAAAGAAAAAAAGAAAAGAAAAAAGAAAGCAGGACTAAGTGGAATGATGGGTATAATGGGTATAAAAGCAGGACTGGGGGGCATGATGGGTATAAAAGCAGAACTGTTTATACAAATCTCTTTCAATGTTAATTACAATAATATCTACAGTGTTTTTTTGGAACAAAAAAAAAATAAGAGTGTCTCAGGGAAACACAGTAGCACTAACACCCAACCAAGCATGGAAGAAAAAGACAAAAGGGAAGTTGTTAATTGTTTTTCCCAACTAAACACTGAATAGAAACATAAGGCCATTAAGGGGAAATATACATTATTAATTTATATAGTAAAGCACATTTAAAAACATGGAATTCTACAAATAAACATAATGGGAAAAAAAATACAGAAGCAAAATGATGCAGCTTTTACTTCACACCTCTATAGGCTGAGAAACCAGGGGTGTGTACTACAGCATTTAAAGAATCACCAGTAATTGCAATTCATATTAAACATTAATGTACAAAAACTCCATTTAGTATGAACTGTGGTGTTAACATATTTCACAACAGCAATCACATTTACTTTACTATCTATAATGGTTAAGACAGGTGCAATATATTAATACTTTAGCAGTCTTCCTGCTGACAAACAATGATGTAATGTAACATCTAAGACAGCCTAAATCTGTCTTTAATGAGAATGAATGAATATACTTTCTAAAGGATCCTAAGTACAATACATTCATGCATTTTATCTAAACTGGAATAGGTAATTCACACGGAGGACACTGAATAGCAAAGGTGATCTTACCACAAAAAACATCTGCCTTTGATCTTTATGAGGCAGAAGAAAGAGACGCAGAACAGTTGTATATGGTATTTTGTAGTCAAAGGTTTTGCCATGCAGATGGAGGAAAGAGGGGTATATGCGAATGTCATAACGACCACGTGGAGTGAGACATTGTAATTCCCGAAATATGCAAACTGCATCTCCTGTTGCTTGGATCACATCTGCCTTAGATAGGACATTTTGAGCAAAGGCCTGCAAATAAATCATGTCAAAGCCGGTCAATAAGCAATAGATTTCAAACAATCAAAAATAATCACAAGAGCTTTCAATAAAGGTTAAAGAACCAGATCCTGACTGCATAACGTCTTTTTGTAGAAAGTGGAGTGGGCTTACACAATGCACAGCGCTGTTTAAGGAACTGGATCATAACGATCCAGCTCTATGTAAACAACACAATTTACATAAAGGGGTAAACTGTGTGGTGCGGAGAAGGTATGGTTGGGGTCTGTATGAAAGTGTGGAGTGTGCTTTCCCATATGTAGATGAATTTTCATAGTGTGGGTCAAAACAGTTTTATCACCGAATGTTGGAATTGCTTAAGTTAGAATCTGGTCCAAAGCAATTTATGTAACATTTAATGCAAAACCACACCAGAAAACTACTTCTGCTTAAGTGGTAATTTGAAAGTGGATTGAACATAAAACGTCAGCGATGTAATGTGTGGTATAGGCTATGAAATGAATGATAGAGAATGGCAATCCAGGTTTCATGGATGTGTGGCCACATAGATGGTATGCTACTGGATCTAAGCATCCAGTCTAAAATTCAGAAATACAATTTAAACCTCATCCTGTGGTTATTGCAAGTCACAAGTAATGGTAATCATTTTCACATATTGTCTTCCTGATTCCATCATAAATCAACAACTTTTATGGCATCTTCCTTAAAACTCCTGTATGGGCCACCCTTAAACTGACATCTCTATTAACAATTTAAAGCAACTAATAGAGAAGAGTGTTTTGCCAATATCTGGGTGAGAAGCCATGACATGTGCAAACTACAATAATAGTAATGAATAATGTTGTAATCATTATAGTTATTTCAAGAGTGTGTTCAATCTTCCCCTGTAACCCTATGTGCCCCACTAGACCACCTCTGTGACAATGCCCCCTTTTATCTTCCTCTGTGACCATTTGCACCACTGTGCCCCTCCAGCATTCCTTTGTCATCCTGCGTGCCCTTCAATCTTTCTCTGTGACAATGTATCCCTCCAAAACTCCTGTGTGCCTCTTCAGTGTCTGTCTAAAACAGCTGGGGAGAACGCTGGACAAATGTAATTAAAATGTGTATATTCATGATATTGGCAAAATTCCCACCCTTACATTAATGGCTACCACAGACATTTTACACACTTCCCCAAGTTTACTCAGACTCTGAGAAAACTCAAAAGATGCAACCCATCTGTTCATTGCTGTCTATAGCTTTATCATTTCTCACCTTTACGACTGCAACAATATTAAGCCTGTGCACAATAGCATTACACCAGGAAAACATTTCATTTTCATACTTTCTTAACCTGCACATAAGTAAAGCCATTTCATAATGGCCAATAACTTTACAATAAAATGAAAAAGCTAAGCCTTGTAAATAAGTGCCTATTATTCCAGTCATTCTACGTCTTCCAACAGTTATTGTCTAACATCAATGAAGAATCTCAATACCAAATATATAGGAAAAGAAAATGAAGTCATGTACATTTACCTCAACTGGGTCCCCTCCATCATCCTGTGTAGGGGGAACATAAAAGCGTATCTCCATTAGAGAAACCTCGGAATCATCATTTTGATGGAATTCCAGTGTAACCTCATTTTTCCCAGTCGTACACTGAGAAACATTACTGAGAGGGAGTTCAAATGCTGGCTGATCTCCTAAATCAAATGACAGCAACTGCCCTGGAAGTGGAAGGCATAGAGACCACTGAGACTACAAGGTAAATAAAACAGTCAAAATTATGTTATTTATTATTGTAACATTATTACACCTTCCATTACATAGGATAAACAACAAGAACTATAAATTTATTGGATGGACAATGGTGAAGCAGGCTGTCATGCATAAACCAGTGGGTTTTACCTTGACGTCAATCTGGTCACTAGGTCCCAATTTCGTCATGGCGACATTGCATTAGAAATACCTAATGCTAGTATCCTTAAACTATTCCTGTTTAGATGCAAAGTGTTTTCTTTGTATACAAAAACATTAAAATTCATAAACACCCCTCATATAGCAAAATGGTTTAGCTCACTTTACACTTAAAAAATGGGCATAAGTGGAACTCTGAATCAGCCCCTGCATGTGCATTTATTTGCAAGACGATCGCACAAGTGTATGGGCTTTTGCTATTCTTTAATTTTGTAAGGTAGATGCCATAAAAAAGTTTTATTAATTGCTAAGTAGAGGGGTGAATTGTCTTTGTATTTTGTTGCCTATTTTTTATTTTTATTGTTTTATCTGCAGGGACAACATAAAATCTGTTGTCCCTGTCAGTGGATAAATAAAGGTTATATGTGACACAGATTGCAATAACAGTTGCCTGGGAAACTATAAAACACAAACCATGTTTAGCAAAAATCAAGTATATGATATGCAGGGGAACAGCTTTTCATATCAGCACTGGTATACCAACAGATTTTTCCATATATGTGATTAGGCCTTTTCCTTCCTCCTTCAAATGTTAACCTTACTTTCCATATTACCTATTAGGCACATTTACCCTAACATTTTCAATTCGCAGGTGAGAGCTGCAATAACATTATGTTCCAGTGAATTTGGAAACCATATGCAAATGTATTATTATATTGACCTATTAAACATAATTCACTCGACCTCAGATATAAACACGTAAAAAAAACGTAACTTGCAAGAAATGAGACAAGAAGGTGGGTTGCAAAGAGTATCTGAAAGGTAAGATGTAGGTGATGACGATGAAAATGCATCCACTGCCATATTGTACCATATTGATGCTGTAGTGGATGGCTGCTTATTTAACACTATTCACTGGGTACATATGAAATGTGGCTGCTTTTCTTATACACTTAATATTTTATGTTAGAGGATCATTTGGAAAACACAAATGATCCATAAAATTAGCATTTTAGAAAAACAAAACAAGTTGCGCAACCCACCTCCAAACCTGACACTACCCCAGTTCCATCCTTTCACACAAAGATCCTTTTCTACTAAATCCACACGGAAGTGAGTCTTGAAATAATCAGACAGTTTCTCAAACTCCTGCGGAAACAGACACAGAAACATTCAAGTAACTTGACAAGTACCAAAAGTTATTATCAGTGACATATCAATAAATTTACAAAATATGCCATTTGGAAGAATTGATTTAAAGTTGGTGACACAGTACACGAGAATTAGCCCCAGTGCATTTACTGGAACAATATTTCCCAATGCTGAAAAATGCAAAGACTGAACAATGGCTGTATAACTGTTAAATTGTAACTTTGGCAGAAATGTAAGATGAATGTATTTACCGCTTCCCTGAAACCATCATATTTGTAGACATGGCCTGTGCTAGTAAGCAGTTTAATTCCATAGCCAAGGGCCACCCTTCGCCAGACACCCTCTGAAAGATCTGCTGCTGCAATGTTCTCTACTTTCCCGGTTTTACTGTTCTTGTACATGAGTCCAGTCTTTGATAAACGCAGACGTCCATCATTCTTTACATGAAACAAAATAAATGACATTAGCATAAATATACTAAATATAAACCAACAGAGGACATGCAAATATTTTTTTTTTTTTAAATGAATGTGTGACATACAAACAAGTTACCAAACCAAGTGTTCATGACATATGTGTAAAATATATATATATATATATATATATATATATATATATACACACACACAAACATATCAATGGTTAAAAAAAAAAAAAGAACAGTGTCAAACTACATTTACACTGTACGGACACTGATTTGTACTATTACACTATTTAAGTCTAAATTTGAGGGCAAAATAAAGTTTTGTTGTGTTATACATTAATTATCTAGGTATAAATGATGGGCTTACAGTCAGATGTTAGTACATTGTAAATGGCTGCTAACAATTCGTATGATTTAATTTTTTGTGATTAAAGTGATTAGCTGAGTAAAGCATGTTATAAGCATGTGGACATGGCACAACAATATGCAACATCTAAGCGTATGTTACAATAGTATTACACTTTCATGGTAGGAACACACCCAGATTATCACAGTTATTACTCTATATAAAATCACCTATTCCATTCTATATAAGTGACCGTGCAGAATGCGTGTTTACCCTATAATAAGCAGCCGTATGAGCGTTATAGGAACAATAGCATGTGCAGACTAGCGAGATCACGTGTCCGCCATGCACATAGAAACGGAACATTTCTCACCATTGAGCCCTTCACCTCCTGGTAAATATCGTTAAATTCTAACGTATCAGCCATGATGTGATGTGGCTGCCGGTACCGGTGCTCTCTCCCTTCCCGCCAGAGCACACTAAGCAACCGGAAGTAACAATGTTACACTTCCTCAAACGCTTCCAGTGTCAATAGCCTTCGTGACGACTTCCGGTGCCCTAGCGTGCGGTAAACGTGTCGCCGATATGTACAGGGCCATGTTTTGGGCTAATGATTTGCGTATATAACAGTGTTCTAGAAAACGTAATAAAATGATAATATAATGCGGTTACGCTTACATTTAAAGACTAGCAGGTACTATTTTCGGTTTATGCAATTATTATTTTATTTTCAGCACCACGCGCGCATTGTGGCATGACATCATGTGTAAAAACAACTCCGCTAACCTCCAAAGACACTAGATGATGTCAGTGGATTATAACCAGGGTTGCCGACTTTCCCTGAGGGAGACTCCCTGAAAAGTGGNTGATCTCCCTGACTCCCTGAAGTGCTGGATAATCTCCCTGATGCTCATACAGTTCAAGAAAACATTGTTATGATAATAGATGTCCTATTTCTATAAAGATGAAGCCATTGTTTCTCCTATTTACAACGTTCACAATAAATAATGAAAGTGACTATTTACTGACAATTTAACCAACGAACAATACTAATACTTGCATTTTTATTGTAAAATAGTTCTCATGGCTGAGCTAGACACACCCATGGGTGGAGCTATCCACAGGACACACCCCTTACATCCCTTTTGTGCAGCGCCTTGATAGTGCTATCACAATCTCTCTGATATTCATTTGAAAAAGTAGGCAACCCTGATTATAACTTTTTGTTTAATGTACACATAGTACAGCAAACATAATAAAACTGGTCAGTACTGATAACATTAAACACAAATCTGTATAAATGTTTGTTTTTATTTATAAAATAATGCCAGGTTTGTTATAAACCGTATACCTTGCAAAGTTGCATTTAAAACTAACAATCTTTTCAGTTTTCATTTCACAGACAAAGAAATCATTTAGCCCTTCGGAAACAGGATAAGGTCCTACGTGTAAAAAAGAGCCAGCTACATGACTGCACAATGTATGTGCCTGTAAAAAGAGGACACCCCTAGGTTTTATAGAACGAAACCCTATAACTTAATCTGCACAGATATCATTTTAATCTGCACAGATATTTCTCTTCCAAAGCTCTACAAGCAACTTTGCTCTATGAAAAGATTTACTTTTTCCAAGATCAGACACTGATGTATATAATTGGTTTATAGGGATTCTAAAGTTAGAACAGGAAACCTTGTTCCATAAATGGGTTCTACTTACAGCACCAAATATCATTACTAGTGCACTGAGCTGGTAGTGTACTTTGATAGGAGGACTGCCTTTCCAGATGTAGAAAAGGAGGTTCTTTCCTGGATCTGGCAAGTAGAGAACGTTAAGGTATTTGAATCCACAGAGGGGTTTCTGCATCGGCGTTCTGCATAGGCGTTCCAATTCCACTTCCTAAATGTACTCATGGCTTTTTCACTCCTAGCTCTCTCCCCACTAGTATTTAGTTGGCTTGTCTAGTTATCTGATTTCATACATTAGTCTGACAAAAATTGTAGTATCGGAACCAATGGATGAGGAGTCCTGGGATAGAGTTTTCCATATTACACATCGTTGCTCCTTGAGCCTGTCAGTGGTGGAAACTCAGTTCAAGATCCTGACACGCTGGTACAGGGTGCCCTCCTTGATCAACTCCATGCTGCCCACTTACCCGGACACATGTTGGCGCTGCCTCGCTAGCAGGGGTACTTTCCTCCACATTTGGTGGGATTGCCCGCGCCTGGCTGAGTTCTGGAGGGGGGTCCAGGAGACGTCCCAACGAATCTTGTCGCAACCAGTGCCCCGTAGTCCGGAGTTTTGGTTCCTGTCCCACTCCACGATACCCCTAAAGCTCTACACCAAGTCCCTCTTACTCCACCTCAATAATGCCGCTAAGGCGGTAGTCCCGCTCCGCTGGAAGGCCACGACCCCTCCGACTCTCTGGGATTGGTTAGTCCGAGTGGACTACTACCACACCATGGAGGGTCTCCTGACGCCCTCTGGAAGTGGATATGACGCATATGTTACCACATGGCTTTGCTGGATAGAATTTCGCCAGACCCCGGGATATCTCGATGTGATGGGTGGTCCCCTGCCCTCGACCGCCTCATAGGATAACCCCTTCTGGGGGGCCACCTCCGACCAGTCACCTCGCTTATATTGTTTTGTCTGCTCTTCGACTCCCCCTTCCCGACTACCCCTACCCCCCCTCTTCCTTCCCTTGTCAGTCGTCACCCCCCACTCTCCCCTCCCCCCATTTACCTAAAATTACCTTGATCAAAAACGACGTATCTGATTTTTGTACATGAGCACCCGGGGTATGCCCCTACAAATGGTACTGCATTTTGTTCTGAATTGTGCCCTGTACTGTTGAAGATGTTTGATGTTAATAAAAAGAAATTAAAACAAAAATTGTAGTATCCTGATATTGCCTCAGCATAGTTTAAGTTTACAAATGTTATGTTTTGTTAGGCCATCTTACTATGTATTTCCAGTGGAAGGATATGCATATAATGTTTTTTCTATGTGGAGTAATAGCATAGATAGGAATCATAGTGATATGATTGCTATCTACAAATACATTAGGGTTCAGTAGACAGAACTTTCACTTGAACTCTTCACCCCCAGAACTATACAGAGGACACATGGTCACCCGCTAAGATTAGTGGAAGGGAAGTTTCACAACCAGCAGAGGAAAAGGTTCTTTACAATAAGGGCAGTGAGGATTTGAAATTTATTGCCAGAGAAGGTTGTGATGGCAGGATCAATAGATGTGTTTAAGAAGGGGTTAGACACATTTTTACAGGAAAAAGGTATCCAGTGTTACAACCGGTAAAATCTTACATAAGTCAGGAGGGCATTTTTTCACATTGAACCAGATTGGCTCTTGCTTCATCTGGTACAATTATAAGATTAGGATCGCAGGAGTTTAAAATAGGTTGAACCTGATAGACTGGGGTCTTTTTTTCAACCACTATCAACTATGTTCCTATTTTACATAAATCATTATACTTTTGGTAATCAACCCATATTTATTTCTAGATGACACAGAAAGAGAATTACTGAACAATCTTTTACTGATTTGGATTCCCATACCTTAACGACTCCATTAAGGAAAAGGGCAATAAGGGCTTTTTTTATGTGAAAAAAAATTATGTGAGTAAACTTAAAAATTACCCTACAGGAGGAGTGGTAGTGAGCACTAACCTATCGACAAAAATGGACCAAGGAAGAGACTGTAGTCTATAATCTTTCCACCTATGGGGATATTGGGGATGTTACCCATAGAAACCAATCAGATTCTAGATCTCACTTCTCACTAACACTAAATGTTGGAGAATGTGAGCTATAACCTTCTTTTTCTGCATTTTAGCAATAGCTCATTCAGTTTATCCGCATGCAAATCTGCAGGGTTTTTAAAGTGTCACAGTGTTGACCGGGGAATTACTCAACACTATACACTATAGCCACAGTTCTCAAACTGTGGGACGGGACCCCAGAGTGGGTAGCGGCCACATGTGCATGGGGTCGCGACTTCCTTAGAGAGACCATCTACCAGTTGCAGACCAGGAGCTATGGGACCCACTGGCGCCAGGCACTAGTGGGGTGCATCTTTGATACATGCCCTTGGCCACTTAGACTGCTTCACTGAACCACTTCCATCTACACATTCATTTGTCACATAGGATTGCCAGTTGTCATGTTGCACAAATAATTACCCTGCAGGAGGAGTGGTAGTGAGCACTAACCTATCGACAAAAATGTAATGTCCAAAGAGTTAAAAAGGACCTTTAAGCCTTTTAACCTCCAAATTAACCTCATGAAGCTATATAGTTTGGTACAAAACATATACTTAACACTGTTTAAAATGATAATCTGATGTCTTGGTGAAAATATATAGGGGCAATGTTTGGCAGTAACTTGCTGGGTTCGTGTAAAAAATGTTTTTGTCATATGGGGTTCCAGAGCAAAATAGTTTGAGAACCTCTGCACTATAGTAATGCTGCATCAGACCCGTCTAATGACATACTCAGAACTTACTCAAAAATGGGCAACACCATGTCGAATTGCAGTCAAGTTAGATATCATTAGTTACAAACAGTATTGAGAGATGTTTCCTAGCCCAAGTCTAATAACAGTGTAACAGTAACACTGGTCAGTATCTGTGTGCAAAATTCAAAAATAAAATATTCACCCTGCATGCAAACACTAACATTAATTTTACTTCCCCTGCAATTCAACATGGTTTTGTCCACTCTTGAGTAAGTTGTGAGTAAGTCAATAATGTCTAAAGTCTGAATTTGGTACTGCTAACTACATCAAGGATACTATTGATCACTAAACCATCTAAAAAAGATGGTTTAGTGATCAATGATTTTGGAAATCCAATCATGGATGTAAGCAGTCTATATACCAACATATCACATGCTAATTGTATTTAGGCAGATAATGAAAGAATACCAATGCATGTGAAGGTTCAGTAGAATTCAGTAGTTTCTTTACACTAAACAATTTTTGTTCTAGCGCTTGTTTTTGCTCTAGCATAAAATGCAATGCAATGGGGTGTAACATGGCCCTATTATAGTATTGCTGTATTAAATAACATCTGCTGAATCCCAATCCTTCAATTTCTGTGTGAAATACATACATGATTTATTTTTCATGGTCAAACAGTGGTTTCATTTCCAAGCTCTTATTGTAGGTCACCATCAAAAGAGTTTACAGAGGCAGGATATTTTTATTCCATCCACAGTGAGGTTGTGCTATCCAGGTTGCTTTGCAATAAGAGGGTGATGAGTTAAATTTTTAATAGACAGTCTATATTGGGACACACACTTAATGCCACACCTGTGCGGGTTATCAGATTAAATACACAAAAAAAAAAATATAATATAGTATACCTAATTTTCTACAAATTAGACAAATCATTATAACCTCTGTAGTAATTGTGATTTAATGAAAATCATTATTTTGAGTTCCTGTCTATATGTCATTATTTACAGTGTAAGGTTGAGTATACTTCATAGTTTCAGTATAGCATCAACTTTGTCTTTTACACAAACAGGCTTATTGTACAATAAAAGATAGTTAAAATATATTGCACAAAATAAATACAGCATAACAATGCGTTTAATGGCATAAAGTCTGCAAAAAATTGAAAAACCAAAAATGATGGGGTGTTAAAACCATATATAATTTTGACCCTGATTATCATAACACATCCACTTTTTAAAACTTGAGTTTGGTCTTTCATCTTCCTTTTTCTAAAAACTCAAATGATATTCCAGATGCAACGATGAATGCAACGTTCATGTGATTCTGGTGGGGTTTGCCCAATGACTGTAAACGTATTATACTCCTGAAAATTGTGAGGTTTGGAACATTAGATCAGAGGGGAAACAGTGGAGGAGACCTCACTCAAGACAGTGATTCCCTTCCCCTAACTCAAGAGCTTTATGAATCCATTTTATTAAAAAAAATAATAATAATTCTACTGACTAAAGATCTGTGATGTGATTTAGAGTTTCTGGAAAAGTTGATTTATTATAATCCAGATTGTTTCTCTGCCATCTCCCGTGCACTCGTCTCTCTTCTGCAAATGCGGAATACATTTATTGGGTGAGCGAATGTCAGTAGCATCAGAATCAGCAGAGAAATGTTAATCTAATAAAACAACAACAAAAAAAACAGGAAGATGCAGTCATTAGTAATTCATCCTTAGAAAGAGTTAACATTATTCCCACAGAACCCCTATATCTGGTTACATACATAGAAAGGGTCACCGTTCAGATATGTCCTTATTATATAAAATGCTGGATATTGAAGAAGAGATATCACTGCTGAGAGTGCCATCAGCAGTCCATACAGTTTTCCAAAATATATGGATGGGAAACTAGAAGACAGGAAAAAGGAAAAATTCATGTGTCATACTTTAGGAGAGACTGCAAGAATTAGACAATCAAGATTCATTTGGAAAATGCTACCATTCTGGATGTCACAACGGATTGGGGTTTTTTTCTTCATAACCCAACTATTTGAAAATGATTTACGTTTTATGACATAGACTTACATTGAGACTGTGTTGACAAAGTCTATATGAGCACCAAGGTGTTTTTGGAGCCTCTGATGGGGACAGACTGGGATGGCAGCTCATGGAGAATCAAAATTACAGGAACTAAAGGCAGGTGGCCAGCTCTGCAGGACCGTCCCTAACCAATTAACCAAAATTTATAGTTATTTTGTACAGGTATTTTCTATATATTAAACTGTTAGGATGGGTGCAATGTAAGAGCTGCCCTAATTTATTTTATTTAATATGGCAATCATAAATTATATAGTAACTTTATTTATATTTTGTTAGTATATCTTTATAATGTATAATTACTGCATGAACTTCTTTTGGGCACCCAGACACCCAGCATAACCTAACATTACACAATTTAAGTCAATATATGGACAAAACTTGAATAAACAAATCATAAGGTTTGTGTTGTGTATTTAACTATCAGTGATGGCGCTGTGTAAATGCAACCATGGGGGGCCTGGTGTCTTGCCTAGAGTCCCATGAAGTCTAAATCTATCCCTGGATATAACTTAACTTAAAGCACTGTCTGCTTGTTATTTATATACATTAAAAAAACCAAATTGATAGTTACTTTACCATTTCCTTCTAGTAAAAACATATATGAATATTTAAATATTGCTTACACTAGAGATAGAAAGGCAGCATTTCCACCATAAAGAAATGAACGGTTCAATACTTGGAGAATGAATGTTGGATACAACGCTGGGAGACTGGAAATTGAAGCACACACAGAGAAAAGTAGGCACAGCACAGCAGTCAATGATAAAGAAAGGATGGAGGAACGCAGGTCATCAAGCATGTCTGTATCTAAGAAAAATAGGATACAAAAAGTTATTACTTTTATTTCTTACATTGATCATACTACTATCTTCTGTCCATCCATTCTACCTTGTCATTCAATGACCCTTGCACTTTAAAGTTCAATCCACACTGATCTACTCCTAGTTTTACATTTTCATTCCTCTTTTCAAGTTATTGTAAATTACTTTACCTTTATATTTGTATTTGGCTTTGCTTATATTGTTGTTCTCTTATTCAGGGAAAAAAACCTCATACATTTTAGCCTGCGATACAATAAATATAAGGCCTTGCAGGCAAGTTCATAACCTCTGATTGTACCTATTTTTGTATGGTCTGTACTAGCCCAAAAGGGCTGCCCTAACTGTGCTGGAAATGGCAGGTCCTGCTCCTTTTGCGGACATGGCCCCACATGTACTTTGCAATTTTAATGCTATGACCACCTTCAGAATTGATAGGTCTTATGATTGTGGACTTGTATATTCTATTTCACCTCTACGGGCAGTGTGGGACTTGTTAGGTCTGTATATGTTGATATTACTGTGATCTACTCCTATTGGTTGCTGTTGGACTCATTCTCAAGTCATTATCAGAATAATTTGCCTTATCACCAGCACCTGCGCTATGGGTATTCATATCAGTTACCCCCAGAGCAGTGTGCTGGACATTTTAGCCTCTGCCTTTTCTATAGCTGGTCACTGGCCTGATTCCTGCTGTGTCTTCAGTGGTTCATACACGTCGGTATACTGTTTGTGTCTCAGAGTTACCATCTCCCTGAAGCTGCATATGGTTTTTAATACAATGGTTCTCTCTGCCCTGGACAGTAAACCCAGTTTACTTAACAATAGGCATACAAGTGTATGCAAGCATGTTTTTAAATTTTCTTTAATCTATTATTTGTATTATTTAGTAAGGCAGTGTGGGTGCACGTCATCTTCCATCTCTCATGTTTGCAAGTTTAATACAATTTCCTCATAGTGTTTATGGATAATATCCAGACTTAAGCAAATCCAGAATTTTGTGAACCAAACGCTGGAATTGCTTAACTAAGTTTGCAGAGGCCTATTGCCCTTCCTATGTGTGGAGACCACTCATCCCCTAGGTGCAGAAAATTAACGCAAGTGTGCACTCTATAAGGGAACATTCTGTAAAATTCCCTTTTTACATAGTGGGGCAGAAAGGGGCATGTACATACACATAGTACTATTTCCATACTTATGGGAATCTGCATAGTGCGGATTTTCTGTACTGTTACAGCCGCAAATCCAGCATTCAGATATGTAAGTTCTGGAATTGCATGTTATGGGGACAAATACGAAAGAGTGACCATTGAACAAAATATTTTCTGTAAATTACTGAATAATAGGACAGCGCTATATTAATAAGCAATTAATAGTATTACTGAATTTCTTAATAAATGTCTTGTGGCTCTTACCTTTCTTCTTCATTTTGTGTCTGTCCATGATTAAGCCATTCCANGGAGCACAGAAAACACCAAAGAACTGAGACACAGCAAATACATTTGTATATGTGCTTACTGTAAAAAAAGGGGTCAGAATAACATGAGTCTCATGGTAAAAAATAAATTGATCAAGGNAAAAACTGAGCCTTAATACTTATACATGTATTTTCAAGTAAGTAAGCGGTCGTGTTATACAAACCTAAATCTTGGTCTCCTTCACTCAGACGGGTGATACTAGGGTTCAGTGTACCAATAAACAGATAGTGCCTAAGTTGCATGATGGATAGCCAGACCAAATGCCAGATAAAAAGTGATGAGAGGACGCAATTTCTTAATGTGACTTCCATATTCTGTTCTGTAGATTGCCAAGAATGACAGCTGTTAAAATGGTATGTACCGTATATACTCGAGTATAAGCTGACCCGAATATAAGCCGAGGTGCCTAATTTCACCTAAAAAAAACTGGGCTAACTCCTTGAAATCATACAGGACAATGATTTGAGTATATGCCGAGGGGGTGACTTTCAGCACAAAAAAATGTGCTGAAAAACTAGGGTTATACACGAGTATATACAGTATTTCACAATGTTAATCTTTTTACATTAGTAAAGTAGTGAAATTTCAGAAAAGCACAGGATAATCAAAAAGTATAGTAACTTTATTGAATAGCACAATACAAACTTGCAATTCTACCATAACCTATAGTTCCAATCTTAAAGATTGGAATACAGATATTCTATTATTTAAGAACACCATAGTCAAGATGNGGTTTAACTTATACAGTGTTAATTTTATTAATCCATTCTACAGAAGTCTACTTCCTGGGACTAAATTTACTACACTACCGGATTAGAAAAATGGGGATATTGCCCATAGCAACCAATCAATTTCAAGCTCTCTGTTTCATTTCACATATTAGAAAATGTGATGTTGAATCCAGTTTTCCAATCCCAAGGCCCTGGTTTGTCACAGCTAAACACAGTCTCTTACGTTACTTGCAATGCTGCTGTTCTACGCCAGACATGCCTCAGCATTTTCTCTTCTTTATTCAGGTTTATGAAGCCCATGTAGGCTTGCTAGTGTCTGAGGCTGCCCTCCTGGTGCCTGACCTTTTTTTTCTCCCTTCCTTTGAAAGCACCTGTCAACTGAGCTTTAGACAGCTTGTGTCTCTGCTTGCTCTTGATTGGTGGTGGCAGTGCCGGGGAGGGGGGGAGGGTTGGAGTGGGGAANGGGCAATTATTCATTTCAAATATTGGATTTGAAAGAAAGCTTCACAGAATGGTATCATTGGATCTTCCACAGCTCTCAAGGTAAAGCTGTCAAATTTGACATAGTTATTTAGTATCGTAAAAGTGAACCCACCAGTTTGGCTGGGGAGGAAGCGTAACATGTTTTAAGTAATGGATATGGAAGAAAACATCACAAACTGGTAACAGTGCACAGCTCTCAAAGTCTCATAGTTATATAGAAAACAACTAATAGTGACCCTATAGTTTAGGCTTGAAATGAAATTGTGGAGTGGTTTGAACATATAAGGCCAGTCTTGGACAGGGTTTGCCCGATAAGGGCAATGTTAAATGACAAATGTTTTCTAAATAGTATTTTTGGCCTATATTTCAAATAATTTTCTAATATCTAAAAATTGCCAAACTGTGAGCATGAAGGAATATACTTTACTAAATACATGTAAGATGTCAGAAAATTTTTACATTTTTTCCAGAAAAAAAGGCCTTGTGCATGGGCATTCTAATGTCTTTTGGTAAAAACATTGTTACCTACCATGATTAATGATCGTGGAATAATTTGTTGTGCGATCCATTGTGTCTGTTTTGTTCTCTCTTTCATCACATGGTGCGGAAGTTTCATTTGCTGGACATGCTTTTGGGTTCTGCTTTGTACAGTTCAAACTAGAAGGTAAAAGAGAAATTANATCCTATATAAACAGAAGACTTTCTGTGTATTCTGTGTTCTATTTGATCCCCAATGGAAATCTTTGCCACAGAATATAGAAATATATGCATTAAAATTATTTATTTATAGATTCATGGAGAACTGAGCTTCTTAAATTGTACCGGGTGTTTTAATCTTTTTTAGTAGTGACCTGTGTGTGCATATTATAAAAAATTAACTGGACATGTATAAAGGATAGGACAGGCTTTGGAAAAACATGCATACATCAGAATACACACCCATAGCTGTACTCCTCTGTCACAGGAAATGGGATATGTGTCTTTGGCATCAGAAAGATTGTCCTTAAGATGTGACAGACACTGCAACTTGTAATGAACAGGAACGAAATCTGCAGTGAAATTCCATTTTGGTACAGAACCTAGAGAAACATCAAGTCCATCAACTTCAGCTTAAATCCTTATCTATGTGTAAAACATCAAAAGATTAACAGAGCACTGGCCTTTTAAAGTTTTTTCGTCTAATGCATAGTGTCACGTTTTGCCGATGCAATAAATAGATATAACATTTCTGACACTGAACAAACTCCACAGTTACTGATGAATGTATTACCTTAACTAAAAGAAAGATTACGGAAGAAGAGTCAAATGCTCCATTGTAGAGGGTTATGATTGTGGAACGCTGAGAGCCAAACAGATTTCCGACCTATGGAATGAAACATTTTTCTATTATATGCTGAACTGTGAGGATTGGAGAGAATAAAATTAGACACATATATTTAATTGTGATGTACCTCTTTAAACAATTTTTTTACCTTCCTTTAAATATGGTTATACTATTACACTGGTGCTATCAATGACAATAATATCCAATNCTTTCCAATCCTACCCTTTCTGGGTAGTTGACATACATTTACATAGTGTTATGTTTTGAATTCTACCGTTAGCCATTTAATGTTATCATATTTGCACGATTGCTGTTTTGGTTTTCCTCACTGAACGTTAACGTTTTTCATGTTAACATTCAATGTGTCAATGTAAGAAATGTTTCTTACATAGAAAGATTTTGTTGCAGGGTAGTGGAAGTACTGATAGATAAAATATTAATTATATTCAAAACTATACATTAAGGAACCTGTTTAGGTGAGTGGTATATGTAACCTCTGATCTGCACTGATCTCGCAAACCCAGCTACTATATAATTTAAACCTTTCCGCACATAATGACATAATTATACATAATTTCCCCCTGCATAGGGGGGAGAAGAAATGGTCCAGTTGTTCAGGCTGAACATGCATTTACCATTATTCACCAAACATTTTTAATTCAACTTTAATTCAATAGTTTGCGGTTAGTGGTAAACACATATTCAGCCTTAGATTTGGATTTACCAGTAGGATGGGTTGTTTGTAATTGAGATCTCCCTTCCCTGTGAGACCGGTAGCAACAACAGACACACAAACCACTCATCACAAACCACCCAAACCTAATCATTTAAAAAGTGTATGAATAATTCTGTTTGGNGCTAATTCATATCTCAAATATGGATTTTTTGAAGTTGAACATGAATGGGGCCAAATGCTGTGACATGTCCTGCATGCTGATAACCCTAAGCAGCACCTTAATGCTTTCCCTATGTTTAAAATTTCTTTGAGCTCCTGTAACAAACTACCTACGCTGGATATTTGTGTACAATGCATACACCAACCTGCATATTAGTCAGAATAAAAAGTAGACCACCAGTTGACAGAAAAGATATGGCAGGAAACAGAAGCACTGCAGTATCTGGTAAAACAAAATGTAATAAATATATTGATAAAAAAAAATTGTACTTATAAGGCATCAGTACTGAGAAAATCAATATATATATATATATATATATATATATATATATATATGTGCAATTATTACATATATACATATATATATATATATATATATATATATATATAATAGCGGCAATGGCACTATCACTCCCTGTATATCATCATACCCCGTCCGGGGCTCCTTATTGTATTGTTAAATCCGCCAAAATAGGAAGGTCACTCGGGACTTAAGATGAATGTGGTTCACCACCACCACAAAAGATTTTTTATTCCAGAAACATATGAATCCATAATGCGATCAACAACAGGCCTGTTGTTGATCGCATTATGGATTGATATGTTTCTGGAATAAAAAATCTATATATGTCTATATA
>JABWIB010000255.1:3555-24907 GCA_016617825.1 Platyplectrum ornatum
TATATATATATATATATATATATATATATATATATATATATATCAGCCGTGTGAACCCAATATTTTATATACAAGCTAATCTTTGTTAGAGCCAAGGTTTGCAGTCATAAGGATTTCACATATGCACAGTTTACAACCCATATCTGCTATACAGGAAGCAGACAGATAAGAACAGCATTAATGTGTGTGTGTGTGTGTGTGTTCTAAGAAGCTAGCAAACTTTGCAAATATCTGTAACACCTGTCTGTGCAGATAATTTTTTTTACATGTGATATAAGACGTGTTCAGAGTAGAAATGTCTTAAGAAGTATTGTTAATTGATTGAATTATGTCTGTTTATATTATTTTGTATTCTCTCCAACTCTCTAATTCTGTGTATGCAAGTACATCTACAACAGTAAGTCCATGCCACAATCTCAAAAACAGTGTGAGCATTAACAACATACAGGATTAAACCCATTTTACAGTATTATCATTTAAACTTTCCATGTGTGATGTCATTGCATAGACCCACACCCCTCATATACACATAAAAAAAAAAAAAACTAAATTAGGGGGATACATTTCATCTCGCATATCTACTTATTGATGGGATCTAGGAAGGGGATTGAATTTAGAAATTTCCTCTTTCATACATTTCTTCACCAAAACGACAAGCACTTCCTTGGCTCCACCATCTCACTGCTAACTTGCTATAGCTTCCCCCCCCCCCAGTAACGCTGTCAGTATCAGTAAGCTATAAGAAAAAGCAATGTATTCTCCCTAAATAGGAAAGACTAAAACTAATTTGATGCCACTTGAAATTCAACATGGTTTAGCCCTTTTGTAATTTTCCTTTGGATTTTTTTGCTTATTTTCAAACTCTGGTTCCCGATCACTATTACTATTATTATTATTAGCTATTATACTATGAAAAACAGAAACACAGCAAGTTTCTTTGTAGTTTAATGCCAACCTTGTTTTATGTGAAGATGGTTCCCTAGCTTAGTTAGGAAACAAGTTAGAGCAGATTCATAATATTGCTTATTCTTCCCACAAACCGCTTTCTTTCTGTTCAACTCAAGAATAAAATAGCTGTGGTCGAAGTCTGGTTTTGTATGATGTATGAATGCCCCAGAGTACATGCCTGCAGAGTGAGTCAGCAGACCAGCCTTCCTCTCTTTTGCAATTTAAGATGTGTGGCATTTTGGATTGGCGAGCCTGTGTGGGCACTCAGGAAGCACACTTATATTCAGCTATTCAGAAATGCTTTGGAGTGCAAAACTATGTCCTGGACGTAAGGGATATGAAAGAAGGTCGTGTAAATTTTATGTACTTGGATAAATCACTGTACGCTCTCTAACATAGAGAGGATACTGGACTATTTAAAGTGAAGGAGGCAGTTCTCAGTATTTACAACAAACATTACTACGTAAATATAAACCAAAAACATAAATGCCCTTATCTGTAATGACATTGAAAAAGGCATCTTATTTACACAGGCCAATGTAAAAATCTGGCAACTGGATTTTTATTTTTCAGTGTAAAAGGCATGGACTGGGAACACTGCCAAGTGTTCAAAAATGCTTTCACTCGATAATATGATGTAAAAGGCCAGTGGTTCTTAACCTTGTTGACAGTACTGACCCATGCAAAATTCTGACGTGCATTTACTAAACCCTTCAGAATTTCTTTTTTATTAAATTCAAAACATATATATATAATTTATTAGCATACCAAATGAATCATGCATCAGTTAATGCATAAAATCACAATCAAATAGCCTTCAGTTTCTTATGGTGAAACACTGAAAATGCCATAAAAGTATTGTGTGAATGGCAAAAGTATATTTATGCACCTAGCAACCCAGGTGAACAGAATGGACAAACACATCAGCCAAACCTGTGGGGGTATATTTACTAAGTGGCGAGATTGCAGTGACATTGGAAAGTGGGGATGTTGCCCATAGCAACCAATCAGATTCAAGCTCTCAGTTTCATTTTACACATTGGATAATGTGAACTCATTTCTAATTGGTTGCTGTGGGCAACATCCTCACTTTTCAATAATACTGCAATCTCGCAGCTTACTAAATATACCCCGTGTAAGGCTAGCCAGGACTACAATTCATATAATATTAAAAAAGAAGGGACTTTCTTTTGTTTGGTATAGGGAACAGGTAACTTTAAAAAAAAAAAAAAAAAAAAAAAAAAAAAAAAAAAAAAAGAGAGAGAGACATTCCTGCATTTTTAATTGTTCTAAGGCACATAGCAACCAATGAGATTCCAGCTCTCAGTTTCCTATTACATACTAGAGAATGTCATCTAGAATCTGATTGGTTACTAAAGGCAGCATGTCCAGCATGTTTTTTTACTCCCACAGCTTAGTAAATCTAAAATTATACAGATGACCAGCTGGTCATCTAGTGGTCATCTGTATCATTTTTCAAAACAGGGATGTTCACACCTGATGTCGCATCCCCGAATGAAGAATCAAATCTGTGATATCGGGCAAGGAAAAGTGTTTCTATATTATTCTATAGAGGCAGAAGTTGGACAAACAGAAATTTTGCAACTATCCTGAACTGACCAGTCTATACCACAGTCATCATTTTTAGGAGGTATCTGCAATCACACACTACGCAATACAACAATGTTGTACCCAGAAGTTATATTAAGCAATTTCATTGGATTTATTGGACCATGTATATAAGGGCATTACTTTTTCATTGTGTGTGTATGTGTGTTTTTTACTAGAACACTGTTTTGTAGTAAGCGGTGAGAATGCAGCGAGATTGAAAAGTGGAGATGTTGCTCATAGCAACCAATCAGATTTGAGTTCACATTCTCCAGTGTGTAAATTGATACTGAGAGCTTGAATCTGATTGGTTGCTATGGGCAACATCCCACCGCTTAGTAAATTTAACCCTGTATGTTTATTTCAAATGAAGGGGAGTGACAAATGAGCAGCCATGAAGACATGGCCATGCCACTAATATATTTCTACCTCTGAAATGTTTTCCATTAAGGGAGCTATGCTATTTTCCTGTATATGAAACACTTAAACGTCTTCTGTGAGCAATTTGTAAAGATCCAAATAGGCATGGGGACTTTTCATGGCAACGCTAATAAATAAAATATGATAGTTTTCAAATGCTTTTAATAAAAATGGCACAAATGTATCTGTTATTACATATTAAAAAAATAAAGAGAAAAAAAGGAATGCTATACAAGATGGTATATTCTATACAAGGTTGTATATTATAATTAGGCAATTAGATAGACATCATTTGAACAGCTGCAACCACCAACATCAGCTGGAGAGTCAAAGGCTGCCATGTACAAAGGGTAACAATCTGTAAGGGTTAAAATGTTACAAGTCAGTCTTGGTATTTTATCTAAGAGAAGCAAACCCTTGCAAAGGATTTATCATTGTGATTATCCAGCTCCTGTGATTTGTCTACCTTTTACACACTGTGCATTTAAAGCAAACATGTTCTTTTAAGACATAGGGTTTTATATAAAAAAATAATAATAAGTTCTTAGCTTACACTAAACTTGCAGATAAATTTACCCAAATTACAAGGTGGAAGCAGAAATGACATTGAAAATACCCTGCCACAAGAATCAACTTAATATCAGCCTTGATCTCCACTATATATATCTTTAATAGTTTGTTTAAAGGCATTTTAGCCTAAAAGTATTAGCGCCACAAAAGTTTGCTGTGATAGGGCAATCCTATTAATGAAGCAATCCTGTAATAAATGTATACACACTGTCCAAACCTCGGGCAGATAATACCAGGGATCCCAACTTTTGCAAATGAATATCGGGGAGATTGTGATAGCACTATTTTGAGATTAACCATTTTCAGGGAGTCTCCCTGATATTCAGGGAGAGTTGACAACCATGGATTATACAGCGGCAACTGTGCTACATTAGGGGTTAAATCAGCAGTATGCATTGTGACACTTTGGTCCAACATATACACTATACAATTACTGCCTAAATGGTACAAGGGCACTTAGTTTGTACCCAGTTTAAGGCTGAGAGTCAAAAAGGTTTTGTCTGGCAAATAAAGTATATCTGCTTTGGGCCATTGCAAATGTCCCACATTCATTTCCCCCTTCTGCCAAGAGCTGTCAACATTACAACGCAGGGCTCGAAGTGGGCCGGTATATGCCGGTATGGTATACCGGCACTTCTCCCAATAAGCCCCGCCCCCTCAGCACTGGAGAGGGGGGGTTCGTTTAAAAAAATCGCGGGTCCGGAGGGGACGGGGCTTAGCGCCATACCGCTACTATACAATCCCCACTTCGAGCCCTGTTACAACGTGTAGAAAATTTTGAATACCGCTGGCATTAACCAATATGATTGTTGTAAAAGCATCCTCTAAATAACAAGACATCTCTATAAGTGTAAACAAACAAGCAGAAACGATAAAGAAGTTAGCAGGTGATGCTGAAAATGTACTAACCAGTGTTGGACTGGGGTATCTTGGGCCCACCAGAGGAAATCATTCTTAGGGCCCGCCCTCAGTTATAAAGATATAACGCTAGGTCTTTGGGCCCACCGGAGGATTCCCCTGTTCTCTGGTGGGCCAGTCCAACGCTGACTTAAACCTGGTGGAATTATTATACATAGCATTTTTGCTTTTTAAATCCTAAACCCTAAGATTATGTAAAATCTATCTCTGCAATACCAATAGCCATTGCACCTGCAAGTTAGTGAGTTTTAACAAAACAACATGTGAAAATTGTCTAACAGTCATAACATGCTTATCAGCTATATAAGTAAATGAGTGTATATTGCATAGAAAGACACAGGTTAATCCTACACCTACACTATAACCTGCCAGCCCAGTCTAACCACTCTTTTCCTGACCACCACCTGCTAGCTCAGCACACGTCTGCTGTCCCTAGGCAGCTTAGAGTAGCGTCTCTACTAATCTTTCATCACAGGTATAGGTTTGTCGTTTTCTCCAAAGCGCTGCACATTCTCGCACTCTCGCAGCCAAATATATCTTTACAGGTGCTCATTTACATAACAATGAGATGCGAGAAAAGATGAGAAGCGAGGTATTTTTGGACTGAATGCAGCTGCTTGTTGAGCCAAGTGCTGTGATTCAAAGATGCACTGCACTACAGCCAGATAACAGACCTATGGTTCTAGTCTGATAACATGCATATCATAACATTGTACAAAAAAAGACAAAAACAAAAAACTATTTTATTCCTTTTCTATTCCCATCCTGTTGCTCTTATGAAATATGAGAAGCTGATACATGAATGTGATGATTTTAGGTTGGGAGACACCAACACATAGTATTGTCATGCAAGTCAAAGCACCATCATCATCATGCCCTGATGCGTGCTTTGAGCATTACACAGGACATCTATACAAATATTACAGCTGTAGACATCACTACACATAGGACAAGCAGGGTACCACCAACTGGCTCAGTTGTGAATTGATTTTACAAATGAATCTGTATAATCAGTCTCAAGAATTTCCCTTTACACTGCATGCATGAGTTGGGGTTAACCTATACTCATTAGTGCAACCATGTAACAGAGATAAATCCATGATCTTGCTTAAAGCTATGTTTTGTTCAATATAGAGACCCACTAGTGCAAATAACATCCTTGACGTATTATTTCTAAATAATAGAAGTGATTTGGTTCTATGTAATAATACGGGCAAATTCATTGTGAGCAGAATGTGCCTATACAACAAGTACTACTAATGATTTTTAGAGTTAAATTAATGTCAAGAACTCCCTTTTGAATTGCATGTATGAGTTGGGGGTTAACCTATACCCATTTTGATATGATCAATGGTGTCATTTTGCAACCGCGGTTTAAGTCATGATCCTGCTTAACATTATCTATTTCCGAGTCCCATCAAAAGGCCCACAATCCTTACATCTGACCCTCTAAGGAGCCTTTGAAAACTGAGTGGGAATGCCAGCCAGTAACAAACCATTTCCTTAAGTAAGAGACAGGAAGTGGTTGGTTACTGTGGTTCGGATGTCTTAGGAAAGCTACTTCCAATAGGTGGCACTAGAGATTCCGCCCATTTCCCTAGAGCCTATTTGAATATTTACATTTTTGGTCTGTGAGTCTCCATACACCATTTTCCTCCTTAAAATTTTACACACTCTAGAAGCGTTTTATATATATCATATTATACATAATATACAATATATAACTTTCAGTCCTCAATATATTTTATGACAATTATGCTTTGCCATCTAGGATTGCTCATGGTTATAATTAAATACTTCCCTTATACAACTGCATCCAGCTGTTCTGCATACCACCAGACGTACCTATTGGTTGAAAATCCCTGGTCCAGATCATGTGACTGTTGGAAGGGTCATTCTACTTGTATGTATAGAGTAGGGGTAGGCAACCTGCGGCTCTCCAGATTGTGTTGTCAAACTACAAGTGACAACATGCTTTGCCAGGTATCAACTATGTCTGTGCAGTTAAAGCTTGCTGGGGGTCGAGTAACCCTCTAGTGCAGGGACTTGTAGTTTGACAACACCTGGAGAGCTGCAGGTGTTGGTATAGAGTAAAATACTTGTATCAAAGAGTACCCATGTTCAGGACACAAGATCAAACAAAACCTGATTAAAGCCTCAATAAAGGGAATAATCAGGAAAGAGAGAGGGGTGATAGGATACAATCTTTCAAATATATGAAGGGATGTAGCCAGGTAGAGAATGTAACACTTTCCAGAGGTGGAGTTGGTAAGAAATCACATGTTACAGAGGGTTAACTGTAATATGTTAAAACAGTGATGACCGATTTATTGATACAGTTGTATCAATAAATCAGTCATTGTAATCCATTTACAATGGTAACTTGTAAATGGATTAGAAAAACTATTGAATGCCATGAGAGCAGAACATCTCCACTTTGGTCACATTTTAACTAGCTTTGTGCTCTTCCCTCTGGGTATTCTTTCTTGGATTAAGGTTGAAAAAACAAGCAGCAGTATGTTCCTAAGAATTAATATTAGGTGCACTAGTTACAAACAAAGTCTACTCTTCAAGCCAAGAACCTCTAATGAAGCGCATAGCAGTATATCACTAGAAGATTCATGTAAATGGAGCATGCAGCGTTCACAACAAGTTTCAAAATAAAGGCATAAAAAAAGGGAAAAGAAACGTAACAAAGAAAGTGAAGCATCACATTTAGTCTGCCAGTTGTGTATTTAAACTATTCTGACCTTAGTTTATTATCAATGAAGTAACTTTTGCCACATAACTTTTCCTTTGAACCGTTCACCCTTCAGTTTTTACACATGTTCTTATGTTCTACTACACCTTTTCCTATGAAAAATGAGCCCTCCTCTATGTGGATATTTCCCTTGAGTAACATATCAGCAAAAAAAAAAAAA
This sequence comes from Platyplectrum ornatum, assembly GCA_016617825.1. NCBI lineage: Eukaryota > Metazoa > Chordata > Amphibia > Anura > Limnodynastidae > Platyplectrum > Platyplectrum ornatum. The sequence goes on from JABWIB010000255.1 coordinate 10,941, forward strand.
AAATATCTAAAACACACCAATAGCCAATAACCAAAAAGACATAATTGCCATAATGAAAGAACACTGGTTATGCACATTATTTTCCTACATACAGTGGTAGTAATGAACAGAACAATGCAAGTTTCCAACAGAAATCAACCTAGTGACACCTAGAAATTTACAAAATAAGATTTTCAGGCAAAAGCATTTACTTACAAACATGACAAATTTGAAGTCAATTTTAAGGTTCTTTTCCTTTACAAATCATAAAAGTTGTGATGGATGTTAATCAGATAGGATAGGGGAAACCACATTCCCTCATTAAAACACTGTCCCACATTACAGGACCTGCCAATAAAGTATCACCGGCTATTTTGTTTGGAAGTGGTAGCTTCTAGTTTTCTAATTGCGGATAGGAAATCGTCAAGAGCACATTAGCACAACCCAGAAAAGCATTAATAATTGACAGAGAAATGAAGGGATGAATTGCACAAGGTTCTAAAAATTTTATACACAAATGAAAGACATTTCATTTTTTTATTGTCTATTCTCTAACTCTGGTTTGGACATTGCATAGTGGACCTACTTTTATCAAATGAATGAATTATTTTATAGGTTGTGGTGACCTTTAGTCTGTAACACAAGAGTTAGATATTTGTGTTGTAAAACCAGCATCATACCATCAGATTTAAGAGTCTCAGTTGGATCCAAGTATAATTTTTGTCTTATGGCCAATTCGACTCACCTTTACCATGGAAAACTAACTCTGACACATGTAACAAAGCCCTTCCAATTCTACAGGTAGTCGAATTGAAGGACAACCTGTTTTATACAAGTACACGATTTTGGCAGAAACTCTGTCTTTAATGATAGACTTGGCTGTACTCCAGGGTAAATAAAGAGCTTCATAAACCCGTCCCCTGACTACAGCATTTCAATAACCTGTTCTTGGATTTGCTTTTAAGTGTACTTTTACCTTTTTATTGTCATGATTGCTAGACAAGGTACTTGACAAATGGTCAGTCAAAAGTATTAATATATTTTAAAGCCACTTTAAACATTGGTAGAGAAGTAAAATATAATAATACAAAAGTCCACCACGTATTTGAGAATTTATGAAAATGTATATTACAAAAAAGGGGTGGTTAATCCAATCCTTTGCTTTTTTCAATTTGTGTACTGTGGAAGAACAGCCACATGGCTGGAAAGGGTGAACCCAGGGATCTGTAGGAAGTTCCACCCATTCCTCCCCAGGATGTGGGGCATTCCCTATATAGCCCCTAAGAGCTGTGAAGTGTAACACCTGACGCAAAACCTGTGTGCTACTACTTGTTAATAGACTTTTGTTTGCTGTGTTTTTACCTACTTGTCGAATTGTGACATGTGCAGATAATAAAGTTGCTATGGGCAACATCCCACTTTTCAGTCTTTATCTAATGTTAAAGACTAGTCAGGTAAACTAAATGGTTAAAAGTTTGTTAGGAAGTCCACAATATGACAAACTTTCCGGCCCTAATGAGGCAAAGTGTGAATCCATTCATACGAATGGCACTACCATCAGATAATCCCTGTATTTATTAAGTGCAAATAGGATAAGGAACTAGAACAGAGCATGACATGTATTTATGACTAGTGTAAGAATTGTGGCCATAAAACAGACATTCTCTTGTTTCAAGGCTTTGCTGAGCAGACAAAACAAAAGTCAATAAAGAAAAATATAGAATCAATGTAGAATTTAATGGACCACCACAATGCAGTGTCAGTGCCACAGTTAATGCCAACAAATATAATGGAACCGTCACTGCGACATAGCAGAAACTAAACACCAAAGTGATAGATTAAAGCAAGCTAGTTTGCTTCACATGTTTTCCTTTATATGCAAACATTATTGTTAGAAGTATGAGGGATCTATTCACTGAAGACACAGCGACACAGGAAACATATTAATATTAGTGTTAATGTTTGTCCAACATAAACCATTTACAAGCATATTAAATTATTTGTGAAAACTCAGCTGATACCCAGGAACTAGATACCATCTTGTTAATATATAACAAAGTCTGCCCCTGCGGAAGGGTCCCTGGTTTCTTTAGAATCCATAGAAGTGCTCTGACTAGATAAGCTTATTCAGAGCAATATCCAATAACTGGGTAACCTTGCAGGATCAAAATATGCATACATCAGCTTTATAAAGAAAAATAAATCCTCTGTCTTCCTCTGGCCAAGGAAAACCTTGTCTACATGTTATTTTACCACTGGACACAAACCTTATTACTTTGTATTTTAAACACACTCACTACTATGGGTCTTCCTGACAAATGTGTGACTGCACAGCAGTATATTCTACTATATTATAGAATGAGAGCAAGCAATAGGATAAAACAAATTGGTTGATAATGTGTCTGGGTTAGATTCATGGACATTTTTTAGAGATCATGGCTTAATGTTTAGTTCCTCTGTTATTCTACTGTTCCAATGTGTCTAAAAGATCAAACTGTAATAATAATGCTACAGAAATTTCTACTCAGGCCAACAACTAATTGAAAACATGTTTAACAAAAATGTAGGAGCAAATGAATATAGGGTTTTTCCCCAAGACATGCAAATGAAAATCACAGCTATTTCATTTGATTTATTTATTTATTTAATATTTCACAGGTGCACATTAAAGTGCATTGTATGGTGTACTGAGTTTAGAATTGCATTACCATTCTCTATGTGCATATTGTTGAAAGAGAACATCAAGAAAAATCTACTATCAGAAAGGGGGTAACAAGGGCAAGGGAGAAGACAGTTGGGGGAGGGGGGGGTATATTGCCAGACAAAATACAACAACACTATCTAATGTATCTATCTAGTGTCAAGTGTGCATTAATAGGGACCAACCAATTGCAGACTTAACATAGCCCCTCAGGCTGGACGTGGCATTAGAATAGAGATCCATAGTTCGAAGCTCGTATCTTCAGCGTCAGTATCCATCCTATGCAGGAATTGGCTTATTCAGATCTTTGTAGGCATTAGCTACCTTTAGATCCTTAATGGAAGCGTGCGGCAAACACATGAGCAGACACAAAAAAATGGTTATCAATTCTAGCAAACAGAAAACATTAGCATTGTATGAAGCATATGGCATAGAAATATTACAAATAACCTCACGCTTTTAGAAAAGAACGGGTTAAAACAAGAAACATGCTTAAGCAGTCCTCTTACTTCTAGCAGAACTAAGCATTTTTCAATAAGTGCTAAAACCCCTCTTTGCTTCAACAGAATATTGGTTAGCTCTTGCAGTTAATCAAATAGGTGAAAGATTATAGAAAGCAGGTCTACATTCCACATCTATAGTAATGGGGCATAATGGTTTCATGAGGCTCAATGCATCTCTTATATAGAAAGGACAACAATTTTCTTTCTAACACTGCTGGAATATTCTAGGTCAGTATATGCATAAAAGAGATAAAAGACCAATAACAATCAAAGTGAGAATTAGGTGCCTGCAATAATGTAGCTTTTTATTATGAAGGCTGCAACATGATTGCTCCCATGCACCAATCACATCTGGTGAGAACACCTCCTGTTGCCCCTCTTACAAATGCTCTGCGCAAATGCTCCCTCTTACCCGCTTGCTCCTGTGGGACTAGGAAACGCAGGACCGAGCACAGCCAGGAAACTCTCCCCTTTTCTGGGCTTACTGCCTGAATTCCTCAAGTATTCACAAGCCAGATTTACTGATCCAACAAATATATATATATATTTATATATAAAAAGTGAAGACTAAAAAAAAAAAGTTTTATATATATATATATATATATATATATATATATATATATATATATATAACCTTTTTTTTTTAGTCTTCACTTTTTTTCTGCTTCAGTGTCAAGTTAGTCAATAAAATGAAAACATGTAGCTGCAGCACTACATTTGCACTGTATTATATTACAGTAATCCCAACACAAACAAGTAACTCTTATTCTGCCTGTAGGCTTATTTTTACATTTCCCTTCGCTTGATGAGATTGTTGATTAAACACATCCGTAAATGTACCTTCACCTACTTTCACCAGCTCAAGGATAAACAATAAACCTCATTAAATCCATGTAACTTATTTACAGAATAAAACATTCAAGTTAACGGGTATAGTAAAATGATCACTTCAATTGTTTAAATTAGGATCCAGCTTTAGCCATCATGCTTATGCTAAAGGCCTTGTGTAAATCCCCCACACTGTCATAGAACAGTCTAGTGACAGTCTATAACACAATATTGCAATTTCCTACAGGTCTACGTAATGGGACAACATAAGTAGAACAAGAATATGTTTGGAACAGATGTTGGACACGGATGCGACAGTCCCTCTTTCGAAAGTGCTGCCACCAACAATTGAACCATGTCAAAGGAGCAGCAGTGACAGTGGGCTCCCCGATAGTGGGGCTACTCAAGACTACTGCAGTGTTAGCATGCAAGTATGTTCAATTCTTTTCCTAACCCTTCCCTACCCTAAGCCCAAACCTTAGCCTTCCACTGCCTACTGCTAGCCTTCCCCTCCCCGATGTCTAACCCTAGCCTTCCCCTCTCTATTGCCTAACCCTAGCCTTCCCCTCCATGCTGCCTAACCCTAGCCTTCCCCTCCCTGCTGCCTAACCCTACCCTTCCCCTCCCTGCTGCCTAACCCTACCCTAATTACAAATCAACAAATTACAAATGTAAAACTTTTCTATTCACGTTATACTTTCTTCCTAAAGAAGGCTAAGGGAATCATTTTAATTACCAGCTGTTGCTTTGTAATTGCACAGATTTATGCAACCATTTTGAGACCATGTCAGCATTAAACATTATTCAAAGTTCAACTACGCTTCCAACAACATGCTGCCACCAAACACAACAATGACAGGAAACAGTTATATGTGTACAAGGTCCTCTACCTTCACTCAGGGAATTTATCAGCACTCAATTTTCTTGAGTCTATCAGGACAAAGACATTAGATTCTACCAGACACGTGAATAAGTATTTAAAGCCTCTTTTTAATACACAATGTCTTCACTATTTGCAATGATTATGCGTTATAAATACCAAACATAAAAATAGATGAGGGAGTGACTGATTATAGATCGAATAAAGGGAACAGTTGTTGGGGTTTTTTTTTTTTTCTTTTTTTTTTAACAACGAATACTGAAAAATAGCTTGACTACTAATTTTTGAAGACAATCAGCTTTAAATCTTCATTCAAGTCGACTGACAACCAGGTATAGGTAACTGTGCTGTCAAAATGTACTTATGCTCCTGTAGTATAATTAAAGGGAACAACAATGACCCTGCAGTATAATTGCAATGAACAGTGTGAAATTATATGACGATCAGTGCATGTAGACCAACTGATGGTTTGACTTGCTCTAAAGTGTCAAGCTGAATGTACAGTGTTACATATGTATGGATAACATAAGCTACCCTACAGCCGTTGACAACACATGCCATCATCCTAAACAACTCTCACTTCAGCCTTAGAGGTCTACATAACAAAACAGGTACATTCTGGTGGATACCAGTTAGTGGCGAAGTCAAATCTGAGAAAGGCACCATGGAGGAACATTGCTAAAGATATAGGTGGCAGAGCAAATAAAGTCCATAACATTCGAAACAATGGGAAACTTACAGAAAACTAACAGTAGGAAAGCTGCAAGCTACTTTATAAGATAATGAATGGTAATACAGATGGAGCATTTTGCCTTTGTGTATATGGTATGGATGGGTTGATCTCAAAGCGGGGAGCTTATACTACGTTACATTGTAAGTAGTCTTCTGCCATATAAGCATACGTTTGCCAGATACAAGGACTGAGCCATGGAAGACAACCTTGTATGTTGCAATCAAAGCGTATATGAGATTACCAAATTCCTTTGGTCATTGCCATAATTATTTATTTACTAATTGTACATGTGGCAACATCTCTATGCACAATCTAAAAATGTTCTAAACTAAAACTTGTTTAGATTTCTTTAACCAATGAGAACAAACCTCACCTCCCCCCCCCCAAAAAAAAAACAATGCATACAGTTTATGCTGCTTCATAACCCTTCTATTGATTGCATGTACTATTTTGTGTTCCCTGCTGCAATGGGTTATTCTGTTGTATTTTATATGCCATTCTTTGTCCACCTCTTCCCCTCCTCCCCTCCCTTCCCCTTGTTTTTGATTCTGTAGCTCCTTTACCCAAATCTTCAATAAACATGTAATGGTTAAAAAAAAATTGAGGGATTTTGGAATCACAAAACTTTTTTGTTTTAATTGAAGGAAAAAAAAAACTATCTACATTTCTCAATGAGCTGCAAACATGCTCCATCACGTGTATCAGAACAAACAAAGCAGTCACTTGAAAAACCAGCAAGACCTTGTCCGCTCAGCACCTAACAATTAATGTGACTGGCAAAGTCTCATTGTCCTAAATATCAATGGAATGCCCTTCCGTGTTGATTCAGACTTTGTGGTGCCTTGAGATACCAGTAAAGTTATTGTTTTACAGCCAGAAGAAGGCAGAACGCTTGCAAAGTAACAAATCAGTCATATACCTGTGAAAAAGCAATGTTTACATTGAAACACAAGTGTTAGAATTGGTAGCCAACCTTAACAAAGCTTAAAGTTTTAAAAAGTAAGCAGCAGAGGTCTGAACGGTGATATATTAGTACCCCAAGGAAATTGGAAAGGGGTGTGGCAAATACATTTAGCCATTCTAAATGTAAAAAAAGGATGAAAAAGAAATCACAACAAAGCTTGACATTACCATAGAAAAAAGTAACTGAGTCAAGTGGTTTATTCGTGGCAAATAATTATATGAGGATATAGCATTGCCAATTTTGTGTTTAAATGTTAAAAGAAAAATCTCATTTTTACCATGCTAATGCCATAGAAGATATCCTTACAAATAGACCTTCCGAGAGCAGGGAGTGCTGTGTGTTTTTAGGTTATTTAGTTTTATGTGTTTTTGTTCAGTTTACAAAATTTCAGTCCATTTCCAGCTGGAAAGGGAGGCTATGCAACGGCTACCTTCCTGGGCAAGATTCAAAAGCTATCAAGCTACCACACACAAAGTAATAAATAATTCCCACTTTGAGAATCAGCTATTGATGACTTTCATTACGACGAAAGCACTTGTTTTGTATCACTTCTTTCTTAAGTTATTTTTGTCAATCAAAACATTAAAAATGAATGAATCCTTTGCTGCAAAGAAAGTGAACTCAGTGCACTTTAGCATAAAGCATGGAAGCATTTCTAGAAGGGAATCATCATGTAAGACCTTCTAGAAATGTGTTTAAATACGACTGTAAAGAAAAGTAAGCTGGGGTAGGGTAATGTAAACATGGAAAAGACATAAGACTAAGAGAACGCAACACAATTATGCAGCATGATGGTTGAAAACATTGAATTACAAGGCACTGACTGGGTGAGACAGAAGTAATTAATAACACAAAGCGAAGATCCCTGCCATATCAAGATTTGCATGTGAGCAGTGTTTTGTACGGAGACACACTTAAAATGAGAAGTTTTTTTAGTCTGAATAACAAGGCAATAGGCATGGACATAAAGTGACATTACTGCGTTACAAAAGTGTTTTTAAGAAATAAACTGACCTCACACCCTAAGCATTATCAAAAATGACCATTTGATGTGTAGCTAGTTCTGTTCTAAGATGTGTATAAGTGTGTGTTTTGTTGGACCAAGATGTAACCAAGAGGTTTTGTCCTATGGTATCAGAACGCTGACATCTTTCTGCTGTTTTCACTTCATTGGTTTACATAGTGTTACAGCATGTAAGATTGTAAAGCATAAAGAATGTTAATGCTTTCATTTTCAAGTCACTTTGTACAGGTCAAAAACAGTTAAGCATTAAGCAAAATTAAGACATATGTGAAGTAGCAAGACACATGTAGACAATAAAACAGGCCATTCTGAATTCCTTTATGTTTGTAGAGTTCCTTGCTTTACTATGTAACCTTTTATTATGGTTACTTTTGCGGATATTTGTTATATCATTCAATACCTTGAATGTGTGATTTGTGGAATAAACAAACGGCTTACAGAAAAAAAAAATCATCACTTTCAAAAATATTTTTGGGACCCATCTACTGAATAAATTGCAATACTGTCAATATTGTCACTAAAATAACACATAGTAATGAGGGTTATTTGACTGTACGGTAAACAGAGAGCCACTTTACTGTATGCTGAACAACAGTATAGCAGGGACTTTCACCTCAGTAATGTGCAGGTTATAGCCTTTGTTCACATATAAAAAAAAATCACATAATTATTGTATTTTGTTATGCAATGTGTGTACTATTTTGAAGTGGAAACAGAGAAAAAACTAAATAAACAATACATTCAGATCTGATAACAAATGATCTGGTTCTATAGTGCTACCCCCAATACCTCATATTTCTGAGTAAACAGATGAACAAATTTTCGCTAGATTCAATATCTTTGAAATATTAGTTTGGTGTATACATAAGAAACAATATGAAGAAAGATTAATGCTGTACAGCTAAATCAAAAAATCCACAGAAAGTCTAATACTTAAGTCCTTAAATAACCTTACACATCTACATAATACTATACTAGTTCCCTGATAGTAGAAGTAAAAAGTCTACATAAATCTGATGAAAGATACATATACAAACAGGAAAATCTAAATTTATAGAGGGAAATATACAGGAGACTATGACAATTAATGTACACATTTCTACCTCTCATTTTATTATACATTACATGAACTTTTGTTATTTAACTTACCCACTTGTTAGGTCACTTAGGTCAGCAATCCTGCTTATCCCTGTGGCCACATAATCTCCTCCTCAAGTGTTCCTAAATAAAGGCTCCTTAACTGATGCTGTAAGCCAGGAGAAAGTCTCTCATAGCAGGTTCTCTTTCACAATGAACAATCCACCAGGCATCAGTTGAGTTGCTGGAAACAGTATTACTCAACAGAATGTGGCCTAAAAGGTTACAAAAAGAAAGTGCTTTTAAAATTCCCCATTGCACAACAAAACTTGCTTTTATACTAGAGATGCTATGTGCTTAGTCTAGGCACACCACTGAAGAGCATATGTTTGCTGATAAGTTCTCTTTGACTCTTTGCTTTGGATAGTAACATGAGCTGGACAGCTCCGGAGGGGAAGGGGATATGACGTGTGTGTTCTTGAAATGTGACTCTGTCTATTCTGCTAATGCAGGCAGTTAACCCATCAATCACAAAAGATGGCGTCATTCCAAGAGCCCTCATAAAAAGATCACTTTAGGTGTGAAACATGTGATTTCATGGAAGTCGCTTTAGTGTGATTCAATGGCAGCTCATTTTTAGTACGTCATGGATGCTTGCTGGTGACAACAGGAAATTCTCCTTAGCACCAACTAAAATGACTCAATTGTGCAAATTTCACAGGCACACTATGAAAGAGCACCATTCACAAGTACCCTGGTGACAAGGTCCTTCTATGCATGTTTCAAGAAATGTGTTTGAGAGGAAAATATATAAAGCATGAAATCATATCTGTCAATGACAATATACAGCTTTAAAAGCGCATTTTCTACTGAATGGTCAAAGTTCTTCCTCCATTAAGAGATTGAGACATGCCCTATTTAAATGTAAAGCGTTTATTGTGAAATTCTTTGTAACCCACAAAATGACATCAAATTCAGTTTTTTCCTGTTATGTGATTTTTTTTGTAGTTTTATTTGCATTGATACTTAATAATTTGAATCAAATGAAACCCAATTTAGCCTACAGTTACATGATGGCAATAAAGTGTCAGAGTTTTAACCAATCTGCAATTTCCTGAGGAGGAAGTGAACAGAGCAGAGGATGACAGAGAGGAGGTTAACATTGATTTTCACCCATGAGCAGTAAAAGCAGCCAATAACCAAATAATTCATGAAATTTCACATAAATTACACTCCACCGAATCAGGATCCCCTCAGTTCAAGAAAGCTGGTTACGTCAAACATTCAACTTTTCAATGGGTCAGACATTAAATAGGTTTGTGTGCTTACACAACCGCTGGTTACATCCAATGCTGGTTCTCTGGTTGGGTCAAATGATTTTTAAACCTGCTTAAAAATTAGAAGACCAGACCAATTTACTATTGTGTGTGCTCCAGCAATTGCTTTGTCCAATTGCAGGCCACTTTAGTAGATTCTAGTTGGAAGTTTGCTGAAAAATTTATACAAATGAGTATCATGGTGCTTTATCTACCTTGGTCTGCTGTAGGATTAGGAAATCCGACTGGTCTGTAGTTGGTCTGCCATAGGATTAGGTAAGCAGACTGGTCTGTAGTTGGTCTGCCATAGGATTAGGTAAGCAGACTGGTCTGTAGTTGGTCTGCCATAGGTAAGTAGCTAGAGCTAAAGAGGATTGGACAAGTATAGAAGCACCTGGAATTCTGTAGCAATGAGCAAACTAGCAGGTATGCTGAAAAAAACCCTGGAACATCAGAAGCAAGCACCAAGACATTTGCTAACTAATGGAGTAAACATACGTAAGCAATGCACTCTTTCCAGGGAGAAATCACACCCATGTAGCACCCATTCTTCCTGTCATCAGGAATCATTTACAGATCAGCTGCTGAGACTTGGTGAATTTTTAGACCGCATGGCAGCCATAGCAAAGCATTGCATTTATCTTTAAAGCAAGATGCAATATAAAAAAAAAAACAGATTTCAAGAAGAGAGTGGCATTAAACTAGCAAAGATAATATAAACCCTGAATGACTGTATGTCAGTAATTTTGTAAGTGGGCAAAATCTCAACTAAAACCCCATTCACATTACCTTAGATGTCTTTTTTTTTTTTAATGAAAAAGCCGGTTGCAGTCAAAAAGCTAGCTTCTCAATGCTCCATTTACAAAAAGCCGGCCACTGAAAGCTAGTGTTCAGAGTCTGCTTAAAAGAAGGTGTTTGGCCCCTAAAACAAAATGAAAATACACCTTGTTGGCTGAGGCAGATAAACTTTTGTTTTTCAAACTGGTCTACTTTTATACCCAGTGCACATTACCTCAAATTAACTGTCTTTTCTGATGAAAAAGCCGCTGCAGTGAAAAACTTTAAACTCAGTGTGAACGCTCTATTTACAAAAAGCCAGCTACTGAAAGCTGGTATTTAGAGCCTGCTATTTAGATGGGGTTTTGCCCTCCTATCCGGCTTTTTCAGTCAGTGTGAACACTACAAAGCTGGCTTTCTTCTCTCATTGTGTTTGTGCAATGCTGATTGGTTCACACAGTCAGCTGTTTCCAGCACAATACTGCCTGTCTCTCCCTCCTCCCCCCTCCCCTCATGTAAACAAACAAACAAAGCCAATTACAGCACATTTTCTGAGTAATGATGTTTACTGGTAGCAAAAAGCAGGGTTCAATGTAAACAATGCAGACACTGCCCACGCCCAAAACACATCAGTAAACACAATCTCAAGAAACACAAAATTTGCGATGATAAACATAACAAAGTTTATATATATATATATATATATATATATATATAAATAATAAAAGTCAGGATGTCAACTTCCCCAAATACTTTTAGTTAATTGTCAAATAAAAATTTTAATTCTAAATTCTTTATTTCCTTAACACACGGATGGCTGTATCATGTATTTTTTCACAATGCATTTAAGAAAATAAACCAGTACAATTTCAAGTGTTTTGCAATATCATTTGCTTTCCAATAGTAGAACAATATGTAGATACATTAGGCACAATTGTTAGTAAGCAGAATGACATGACACTCCAGTCAGTTAGTCCTATTTATTTATATCTAAAAGCAACATGACTATTAAATATTCCACAGACATACTGAATACAATTCATCAAAAGGCTTGTTTGGGACAGTATTTTGTAAACCTTTTGCTACACGTAAAACGCCAGTATGATGAAATCTTATGGTATTACAGAGGATTGGCCATTCTGGGGTTGTATTGTAAAGCCAGATGTCCATGCATGCTCTAACCTCATACCCATAGCCTACACTTGGCAAAGCATCCTGGGAATAACAGCATCTGAAGAGTTACATGCTGGTCTGCAATATAAACACAAATCATGGTGCTGAACATCAAGGAAACAGAGACAAGTTTCATTTTCAGAACACAACCAAAATCCAAATTCTTTACTTCCTATAAAAGTCTAAAAACAACTTTTTCAGAATAAACATAGAGACAGTCAAACCTGAATTTATATTTTGTTATAGGATGTGGAATCCTCTTGTCAAGTAACATGGGCAATAAGAACCCTCCATGCTTCTCACTGGTGACAGGGTCACTGAAGTGCAGCAATGTAATAACACCAGACACACTAAGCTCCAAAGTGTCTTATGTATAACTGAGAAAACATCTGTCCTACTTAATAAAAACATTTAAAAACATTTTCACAACCTCTGAAGTAACATGAGCATGTCTGACTCAGGAGGAAATTGAGAATACCAGTCTAACCACAGGTAGGATTAAGAAGTAATGTATGTATTACTGGTAGGTGTTTTTGAATTCCCCTCACAAAGAGAGTTAAATAATTAACAGACTTGTTCCCTCAGTGGGAACATTGTAACATGAGAGCACATACTGGTTTACTCTTGTCTCTCTATTTTACTGTGCTGTGTACAAAATATGTATTTGACTTCAAGATCATTGGTTGCAGATACAATGGACTATTCTCTAAGCACTTGTGTTACACAAGCATGCAGCTATCCATATCAACAACTACTGGTAGTTATTGCCAAAAAAGCAGGTATATTCTCCTTCAACAGCATAGGTAGAGCCAAGGCTAGATCAGGTTTGAGGGGGCCCATGCCAAACATTAGACACAGATATAAAAAAAGCATATAGAAATTAAATAAGAGCTATATATGTCTGGTCTCATTTTCTGCCCCTTGTATATTTGCCCAGCCTCCATACCTGCCCCTTCTACTTGACCGTCTCTAGAAATGGCCTAGTGAGTAGGAGCCCCTTTGTGTGGCTGTGGTTCATTCAGGTACAGAGTATTGCTGACAAATCATGCCATAGGATAACCATGACTGCCTTGCACAAAATTGGTAAATGGGGTTTGAGACAGACTAGCCACCTTTAAATTGGAATATAATGTGCTTAGAAGGAACAATTGCTGCTTAGATAGTTGCAGTCAAATAAAACTAGTCTTATCACTGAATTTTTCATAAATTTTACTGCAAAACTTTTTTTTTTTACAGCATTTTTACTATATTATATTAAAGATCACCTTTATTCTTCCTAAAGACACCATAAAACCAAAGCACATCAATGTGTGAGAGTTATAAATAAGTTCAAACAGTTGAATTGTTTAGGTTCAGCAGCAAACTTTAAAATGGCTTCCAAGTACTCAAATTAACAAAAACTTCATCATTTTGTTAGGAGGCCAGCTAACTTAATACTGGGCACATTCTCAAGTGTGGTTCTCAGGTCTGAGACTATGGTGAAAAGACATGTGTGACAGAAGGTAAGTGAAAGCATACATTAAAAAAAATAGTATAGTTGTGTCATGAGTTAGCACCACATCTTATAGGAAAAAGCAATTGCTATTTAATTTGTGTTCATTTCTCTTTCAATAATTTAACAGTGTTTATACCAATGTATATGGAGGGAAAAAGAATAAAAGTGTATATGATTAAAAAGGCAAAAGTTTTATACAAACAAAAGATCTCTAAGTTCATATATTATGGAGATACTAGTTGTTTGTTTTTGCTAAAGTGTTTTTATTATTCATTCTAGTTTGGGATTTCATTGTTAATGGACTTTAGATATAGTGTGTATTAACCCCTTCCCGCCCTGCGCCGTACATGTACGGCGCAGCGGGAAGGTCCGTAATGCCCAGCACCGTACTAGTACGGCGCTGGTTTAACTGTCTCCCCCGCGACATCGCGGGGGGACAGGATCGCGATGGCAGCTGTCACTGACAGCTGCCATCATAAGGATGCCGGGGGGGACCAAAATTATTGGTCCCGCCCCC
>JABWIB010000255.1:69403-82948 GCA_016617825.1 Platyplectrum ornatum
GATTAGGGACTCACCTACTGGAGGTGCCTTGACGCTTGGCAGGTGAGCTTAACCCAATATAGCTATATTGTGAACTAAACCTCCTCTATATGTATGTGCTGATACATAGTGATATATATTGTTTGGTATGGAGCGCCGGACTTTCTCTGTTCCTTCAATAAAATATGGCTACCTCTTACCTTGCACTTTATACAAATAGTTTTAAAGTTTTGTTAGTCTATTGACTTAAATTGTTTCATAATATTTTATTATGTTTTGATACGGTCATTACAGTTTATTGTTTAACATACTGCCAAAATTTTAATAAAATAACTATATATTGTGTAATTAAAATATAATAAATATTAAAAGTATTAAAATATAAATGGCCTCCTCTTACCTCACAGCCAGGGGCATACCTACCACCATAGAAGCCATAGCGGCTGCTATGGGGACTGCCGGCTCCATTGCTGCGTTATCCCGGGCTCCCCAGCAGTCAGGGGTCCGGAACTTCTGGGAACGGGATCAGTGCAGAAAACTAAAAGTAGGATTCTCTATTACATATCAAGAGAGGTCTTCATCCATATGTAAACTCTGGGATTGTTTAAAGCTGTATCTGGTCCTATGTAGGGAAAAATAATATATTATATTATATAATAATACTGTTGTATAATATTATAATGTAAATATCAGAAAGGTTCCGGTATTTTGTGCTGTGCCGGCTTCTGATCTGAGAGTACAGTACAGTACAACTATGACCAGCAGTTCTAAAGTAGATGTACAGGGCCAGTGGGGCCTAGATTGCCTAACAGGAATATATATAACAAAGAATATTAGTATCTCTGTGTTTGCTACAGTAGCGATGTGTTGCTATAGACAGTACCTAGAAGTTCCAACCTTCCAAAAACAATTCAAACAAGTAGAAAAAAGGGGTGTGTTGTGTTAACCACCTACTAAAACAATACTAAACTGATGTAAAGGCAGCTAACAGGACTAACCACTGTGTTCGTACTTGTCTAGTAGGAAAGTCGTCCTCATATATATATATAACGTTCCCACTGTCTATGGTCACTGCATAGAGTGGTTCTGAATATGATCATTTCTAAGAATATTTTAACTAGCATGTTACGTTTATGCAGGGGCCTTCTTTATTGCTTTAATATTTCCCAGATCAGGTTATAATCCATTTTTTGGAATGGATGTGGCCAATATATATATATTTTGCAGGGCATATTTGCATTTTTCTTTCATCACTGTTATAACTTCTTCAATCTCTCTCATTCTGGGACTTTCCTCTGTCTTTAATCATGCTGCTAAGGTTATCCTGGCCCAGCTCAGTTGGTCATCATTGCAATGTTTACTTCTTTAATGACTTTAAATAACCAGCCCATGTTTTTATGAAACACCTTTAGTGCTGAGTTTATCCCAAAAGGCAGTCTCAAGAAATCACAACAGCCACATGGTCTGCTAAACATTCAAAGATGTGACCTGCTGTGATTTATCTTTAGTTTATATAAACTTTTCAACTGTGGCCAGCATTGGGACCTAGTTTTCTTCATAAAATCGTATATGTGATATTATTCATGATGGAAAGATTGTTATGTTCCCCTGTGAATGTTATATTAAAAGTCTCAAGAATCCTGAATTATTTACAAGCTTTCATTATGTTTACTAACAGCTAATTAAGCTGTTTAAGGGTCTCTTTAATTATTTTACTTACATTAATATTCTACTTAATACAGGGTGACACTTTGCTTTAATGTTGCATCATGAGGGGTTAAATAAATGTTCTTTTTGTTTACAGGTAAGCAAAATGCTTTTATTAAAGAGGATTAAATAAACAATTCAAAATGTAATAGTTTTAGTTGTAATAGTCCTTTGTGTAATAGAAATAAAATAAAGATTCTTATTGGGGGTTGTTGACTTTTGGTTTTTCCATTCCTATTCTCTGCAACACTCGGGGGCCCGGCAGATATGATGACTCACGAAATTTTGGAGTCTTATGGGAATTTCTGGAGAGTCGGCAACCCTGTTCTTATTCAACTGGACTTCTCTGACCTGTATCTCCATCTCTCCATGCTCCTTACTCCCTCACTCTGCTGATCCCATCTTTTGCTCTTCCTTTCTCTTAATTCTTCATCTGACTTCTTCCTGTGTCACACTGGCTTCCTGGGTTGGGGGCCTGGCATCGGTGGCATGACTCCTCAGTCCTCTCACTACTGTCACTGTGGAAGCTGCTCTGAGTGAGTGGAGGGGATTATCACTGGGCCCGGCAGGACAGAGCAGGGCCCAGTGATATCACTCTCTGCTCACTCAGTACAAATATTACTGGGGTGCTACTGCTTCAACATAAGGACTGGGTGAGTTCACAAATGGGTTCCTCTCAATGCAGACACATACAGGCAGTACGACCATGAATTCCATTTTAGCATCCTACATTCATTATTATCTCAGGTACCACATGAAGTAATGCAAACAGTGACCACCAATACCTCTACTGATCAAACTATTTGTGGTGATGTTAGCACTGGCTAGTCTTCAAAAATGTTATTTCAGGACCAGAAGCCAAATTTCTACTTTCCGGAATAAATTGCAATCATTTCAAGAAGGTGACATCAGTAAAGAAAACATTCTCCTTTGATATGTGTCCTGGAAGAAAACATTTCCACTGAATACACATTCACAGCCAAACAAAAGTTTTTATCAACTTCAAGAAGTAAGTTACAGTTTGCTAGTTTGCCAGTACACTATTTTTTTAATTGGCTTCATAAAATTACTTACACTTATTTTTGTTTAAGACCATGTATGAAACAAATATGCGTTCCAAGGAAAAGGTCATCTACTATTCAGGTTTGCCAATTTGGCTTTATTTCTACAGTAGTAGTTTTAAGAGACACAGTCCATTAGTTAAACAGATAAGGTACAAAAAGTGAAGTTAAATGCAGGTGCCAAATGTATGCTGAGAAATCTAAAGACTTTAGATGAAAAGATATATGGAAAAAGGCCAGACTAAAATTACCTACTGTGGAGCATCCTCAGAGATACCCAATCTTGGGAAGTTTTAGTTTTTTGTTTCAATCTCTTTATTTATAAACCATGGTCAATCAACCGAACGAGCAGACAAAAATCATAGGAGAAAAACAGTAGTACACTGCACAAGAATACTATCAATAGGTAGCAATATCAATCAGGTCTAATAATGGTGTAAAAGAAGGCCGGACGGTCATGCAACAAGCAGACAAGAAAAGGTTTTTTTTTNTTTTAAACATTCAACAGGGGTAAAGGGGAGGAGACAGGTAAGTGAAGAAAAATAAACACAAAAGAAGAAGAGAGAGAAAGGGGTGGAGTTGGGGGGGAGAGAGAATATGAAAAGGGACACAGAAGGTAGGATGAAGAGAGTGGCGGTCAAGATAGCCCACGTACCGGAGCAGCATGAAAACAGAATCAGTCAGCCCAGATCCCATGGTACTTTGGCTGGGTGTCATGAAGAAGCGCTGTGCTAAATTCCACCTTTTCCCCAGCTAAGCCCCGCCCCTTATATAAACCCCGCCCTCTTGACTTGGCCAGAATATTTTTTACAATCTTTTGAAAGAGAGTCAAGCACAAAGAAATTACAATATCGGCTACAGGAATCCAGACACAACTGATGTTGTGCGTTTATGGAAACATTGGCAGTGCACTGGTAGATGATGGACCACTCCTCGCTGTCCAAAAAGGCCCCCAGGTTGTTCATGGGGCTCTGGTCATGAAGTCTCCTGGCATGCAGCTGTGTTTGTACAAAGCCTCTGATTTGTAGGGAAGGGAAATGCATGGAGGCAGGGAGGCATGTGTCACTTGATTGTCTGCAAAAGAAGTTGGTGCTTGGGGTCCCAACACGTGGAGGAACCTGTTGACATTGATGGAATTCCAAGGCCTTGCAAGTCCCAGGGAGCATCCCAGGGTAAATAGTGGGTGGGGGAGATGGGGGGAGGGTTAGGAAGACAGATGGTGACGACTGTTGATCAGGTCCCATATAGAAAGTGTGAAGGAAAGAGAGGGGCTGTCATAGACAGAGGCAGGTCTGTGTCTTTTGGGGAGCCAAGGGAGGAAATGCAGAGACATAGTCGGTCACATGGCGTTTTCAATGTCCACCCACAATTTGAGGGTGGGAGTGATATAATGTGGCTAAGCTGAACGGTGTGAAAGTAGTCAAGAAATGTAGTCTTTGACTTTGCACCCGGATAGGGAGCCGTAGAGATGTAGGATTGATAAGATATTGGGGAGAGTGTTGATTGGGTTGGCAAGAGTCAAGAGGACATCGTCTAATAAAGATATCTTATGGTGGGCAGAGCCCAGGCATATGCCTTGTATGTCAGTGGTATCCAGGCCGCCAGGGGCTCAATGCAGGGCGAATAAGAGGGGGGAAAGAGGGCAACCCTGCCTGGTGCCATTGCAAAGACTAGGGTCAGCATAAGGGAGGAGCAGCCAAGAAGCATGTCTATCATGGAGTAAGAGTCATGCGGAATAGAGTAAAAGGTGTAGTCACGTGAAGTGGGATACAGTGCATGCCAGGTGTCAAACAGAAGAGTCTCAGTCAGTGGGTGAAGTAGGGGATGGGAACTAGGCACAAGAGAGCCAGCAGGGTGGGAGCGATTCAGGATGGGGGATACCACTGAGTTTAGAAAAGAAGGTATGGAAAAAGGAAGAGTAACCCATTTTGGGGACGTAAATTGAGGCCAGGGTAATTGGGGATCCAGGGAACCCACCAGGATAAGAAAGCGGCCCTCAGTGTCACTGAATGTGGTGTGGAGTGTAAGTGGAACAGAGTTACGTACCACGGTAGCTACACCACGACTTTTGGTCGAATAACATGAGTAGAAAGCCATGGGGAGCAGGGAAGAGGCGGACATTGGCGTAGGGCCCCTAGAGTGCAGAGTTCGAAGCAACTAGGAAAGACAATACAAATGGGCACAGGAAATGTATACAGGAGAAATTCAGCAAACTAGGTGGGGGATCAACCCTTAACAGAGAATGAGCGAGGGGGTGGGAAGAAAACAAAAAAAAGTCCAAGCGGCTAGAGGAACCGGAGACGATCAGTAGTGACCAGGATATCAAGTTGAGTCTTTAGCTGCCACAAATTCTGGAGTCGAATCGACTTGAAGGTGGAGTTTCCGGAGTAGACGTGACCTTCTACTATGGTACAGAGCGAGTGTTGTCCCTGATCAGTGTCCAGGACAAACACCAGAGGCTCCAGAAGCTCCAGAGTCTCCAGGGGCTCCAGCAGCTAGGGAGAAAAAAGCTGGGGGCTGGATCAGACCGGCAGGTACGTGTTGCGCCGGGTGAGAGCTACGGACTTCCCAGACTGCCGCAAGCGGGAACTAGGTGTCTCCAGAGGGCAGCTGGAGGTAGATGCAGCAGCTCCCACCTGTTCAGGGGACTCAGGGACGCAGCTCGGTTCAGATGCGTCCCGCCATGTTCGAGGTACCACTTCTTAACTATCTGGTCTTCATGCATAATTCAATAGTGTGGCAACAAAATTAGATGAAATTGGAACCATCTATAAACACTAAATTGATATTTCCTTTTGGAGTGCAACAAGAATTTGATTTTTAAAAGGGCAAAACAACAGATGTTAGTTGTTAATTAAGTTTATATACACCATGAATCATTCATTTTGTTTAATATAGACAATGTGACTTTTAATATTAATAACCTGTCCAAACATTGACTGTTTGTATACAACATGTCATTACAATATTCTTATTAGTTCTTAATCTATGCCTTAATCGTAATCTTAAAACACACAGCACATGTACCTCCTACCGAACATCGAACTCACACTTATACTCACTTACATTTACAAGAACACATACTCTCACAGAATATCTGGGAGACACTGGGACCTGAGCTGAAGGCAGTGATTCAATGTAGATCAATGTAGATCACTACCTTCAGTCACAGTCCTTACTATAGATCTGGCTTGAATTTGCCATCAAGAGGCAGGGCTTCGGATGTGATTTTGGAGGGAGAAACCAAAAGTCGCCAAACATCACTTACTTTACATGAGAGATGAACCAACTTCCCAGGTGAAACTGGACCAGCAGGAAGTGTGGGGGATGTATAGCAGCAGCCAATGGGAGAATAGAACAATGACTTCATCTACTCCATGATTGTCTGATTATTGGGCACTAGGAGAAACGCTGTAGAGAATCCTCTCTGCTAAGCTCCCAGCCTGCTGCTATGATCAGCTGCTGCCCCTGCTGTAATAGTTACAAAAAAGTTAGAAATTGTTGCAAATTCATGAGACGATCTGATATATTTTTTATGTTTACTACGCATGCAATTAGCACTTCCTATATGTATTCTTCTCTTTTGAAATCTATGCAGTATCTTTTTTTAAATGACACTTTTGGTACCATAACTGAACTTTTTTCTCCCCCATATGTGTGCGCTACACATGCTCCTTTTTTGTTTCTCTTCAGGAAAAAAACAAAGCTTCCTCTTCCCAGTGGGACCCAAGCTGTGAAACACAGAAGCAGATTGTAGTGCAAGCATTTATTCCCCATATGGCTGTTTAGGGGAAAAAAAGGGTGAACCATCCTGAGATAGTTTGCAATTCAAGTAAAATATTGATGGAAGGAACATGCATATATTTACACAGAGTTCATTTTCACATCAGGGCCAGAAATGTGCACAATTTAAGACCATGGCCTAAATTTACCAAGCAGGGAGATTGCAGGGAGATTGAAAAGTGGGGATGTTGCCCATAGCAACCAATCAGATTCAAGCTGGTTGAACCTGGTTGCTATGGGCAACATCCCCACTTTTCAATCTCCCTGCAATCTCCCTGCTTAGTAAATTTACTCTCATAACACCGTACCTCCCAACTTACCGTGGCTGAGATCGGGACACATAAGTATCGCCCCTGATCGTGCCCCTTTGCAATGACGCGGGAGCTGCAATGGTTACAATTTAAAAGAAAAACATGAAAAAAGAAGTTTGTCCCCTTAGTGGGACAAAGTTGGAGGAGGGAGGGATAGCGTGACAGTCCCCCAAAAGTGTTGGGAGGTATGTAACACTAACTTGTTGCCTGCAGATACCGATATAAGTAATAGGTGAGGTAAACAAAGGGACAGCAACAGAAATCTTGGTGCCCAGTACACCCAGATTTTTGGGACCCCTTCTCTCGATAGGATAAAAAAATTACAAATTACACATTATACATGCTCTTCCTCTGCAGTGATCCATGCCGCAAAGGACACTGATGTGACCCTGTGCCATGGCAACCAGTGAACAGTGCACCATACTCTGTGTTCATGCCACAACCAGCCAACCGGCTACAGCTACATTTTAATGGCATTTAATCCATTATGCCGGCGGCAGTGGGACGGGTGGTAACGCTAATGACTGGGCCCCCCTTGAAGCTCGGAGCCTGTCACAACTGTCCCCCTTGTCTTCCCCTGTCTAGCCTAGGTACACAAGGGAAATTAATCAATATATAACAGACTAGGTGGCTGCTGGGATTAACCCCTTGCATCACATATACGTCACAAGGTCTCAGGTGAGATTGTGGTTGTCGCAGGAGGTACGGAAAGACAAATACTCAGTGTCAGCAAGATCAACACTGGACCTGTGGGTATATGCTATTTATAAATAAGTCACATACTAAATAGAATATCTGTACTACCATGGGGAACTATGGGCTCCAATTGCTAAAAATTATATATTAGTTAATCTGATGTTCAGCAATGCTCCGTAGTGAGGATGGGCTTAGCTTTAAACTTTTGGCAGGTAAAAGTCTTAAAGGGATATCACAAAGGAGTATGAAGCACTGGTACAGGTAGCAGCAGGCAAGGACTAGTAGCACCCCGTGACATACCGAAAAGACAAACATACAATTTGTATGTTTAGTCATATGAATGAGTACTGCACTGAGTGTCATCAGAGCAAGGTTTGTGCTCTGTGTATGGTGCTAATATCACGGTGTAACCCCAGGCTCATTCCAAACATTGTGACTGTGTTTTGGGGTTGAGTAGGTGCCATGATGCCATGGTTTATCTCTAAGTGGCCTACTGACAAAAGGAAAATGCAGATGATGCATGTGGTGTACTGCTATTATTTCTGTATTGGCTTAGTAAAATACTTTATTTGGACCTGAAATCTAAAGTAATCTATTACCAGAAAAACCATTGACCTGCAACAAAGTCTTTTTTAAAGGGAACGAAACCAGGGCTTGAGGTGTGTGGGGGGGGGGTATACGGGGGTATGCCATACCGGCACTTCTCCCACTGATGTAATTGAAATACTACAAATCTCAATTGACTTCCCTTATATTCAGTTTTTTCATACCATCACTTCTGAATGTCCATACCCCCACGTCTAAATTTCCACTTCGACCACTGAACAAAGACTTACCTTAAGTGACTTGCATGCCATGAATGCCCTAAATGTATTTTTGTGAACTCTGAACAGTGTTAACTATATGTTAAATACCATTGACATGATCTGTAGGTTATGGACAATATTGTCTGAAATAACTCCTGGTATGGCTTGCAGCCTTCTTATGTCTCCTGTGTGGCAGTGTTTTCCTTTCTGTCCCCAGATACCATAGCTGCTCAGAGCAAACATAGAGCTAAGGTAAAGGTGGGGGACAGAATGACACTGGCAGACAGCATGACACTTACCCACCACACTGAGCCCACAGAGCTAACTTAAGCAGTGTGCAGTATGGGTTACAGCATGGCAAAGGAGCTTTACATTGCCTTATATGCCTTATATTAACCCTGCACATGCGGGGATAGAGACATATAGGGGAAGATCTATAAGAGCTGGGACATAGAGACCCGAAGCAATGCAGTCCTATGGGGGCAATGATCCATCAGTGACATGAGTGACATGAGCCTTTCACTCAAATCAATAAGTTATCCCAGTTTTTTAGGTGAAATCAGGTACCTTGGGTTATATTCGGACCGGCTTATACTTGAGTATATACAATAGTAAAGTCATTTTAAACCCAGCACTACATATGTAAAGATCAAATAGATCAATGGCTTCCAAACTGTGCGCCTATGCTCCCTGGGGTGTCACAATGATCTCATTGGGATGTTGCAGTATGTTTTTTTCCGACGTGGTGCCATGTTACTAGTGTTTATTAGAAGCGTCTTGTAGTGTCCTGTATAGAAGTAACACAAGATTTGATGTCATCCTTAAGTATTTCTGTCTTTACTTAAATAGTTATTACACGATTTTGACTCAAAAAGGTAAAAAATGGGAAATTATTAAGAGTGCCGCGAAAAACTTATGGAGACCCTAAGGGTGCCTCTATTGAGAAAGTTTGGGAACTACTGAAATAGATGTTTAGAAACCCTGGCTAATTACTAGAGATAATCCTCTCTAACATGAGTTATTATAGAACCAATTTATTACAGTTTATTATAACAGTTTAATACAATTTATAGAAGATTTCAATCCATACAAATTTTGAACTACTTACTGAGCCACTGTACAAACTCTGCTTCATACTATAAGGACAATATTTGCATGATCACTCATGAATTTTATCCTCTCCTCTTCATCAACTAACATATTGCTGGACAACTTATCAACTAACATATTGCTGGACAATTTATCAACTAACATATTGCTGGACAACTTATCAACTAACATACCGCTGCATATCTCACCAACTAATATATCGATCGACACCTTACCAACTATCGTATCTGTCACGTCCACAATCTCACCTGAGACTTTGTGACGTATAACTGACAAAAGGGGTTAATCCCAACAGTCACCTAGTCTGTTCTATCCCGATTAATCTCCCCTTGTTACCTCACCTATTACTTATATTGGTATCTGCCACCATCAAGGTTCATTCGGACAGTGCGCACACTATCTCTGGAGGTTCCTCCCTTACACTAACACAACACAATTATCCAGCCAACTACGTAGCGTTTATAGACCAAGCTATTCAGCACGTGAATCCGTAAGAACACGGAGACAGGAACTTATTAATTGCTATTTAATATGAAAAATAATCACAGTGCTTAATACAAAAAGTATACCACACAGACATAATATGCAAACAGTTTATAAACATAAAAGGAGAAAAACAGAAACTTACACACAAGGTTCTGAGCCTGGGGTTAGCAGTGATGGTCCAGCACAGTTCTTGTCAGTCCGACAACCCCAAAGAACATGTACCCATCCATAACCACAGATCTGATATTTAACCCTCATCTGCCATTCTCAGCCAGCCCCCCCTTTGGAATGTGATAGTTGAGGCTGGGTCTAGCTGATATGACAACAGATATATGTTTGTATGGACCCCTGTGACCTCCAGACGTATATAAATTCTTACAGACATTTATTATTTGAGAAACAAAACCCTCCCTGACTGAGCTATAAACCTTTAGATAACAGGTTGACATGGGACTAAATAGTTCAAATACCTTTTCAAATACCTTATAATATAATATTTTAAATACACATTTATACAAGTGATTATCATGACACACATTTTTATATAAGTAATAATCACAACAGTATCACTCGACACCTTACCAACTATAGTATCACTCGACACCATACCAACTAACATATCGCTCGACACCATACCAACTAACATATTGCTTGACAGTCTTCCTACAAATTTTGGTACCATGCCCTCAGGGGCCCCACACCCATACAGCCCTTGCTGCCGCCTTCCCTGCTTTTTTCCCTGGCCTGCTGGGGAGCTATGGTGATGCTTCTCCGGTAGCCGCATATAAGCAAAGATGCCATGTGAGTGTGTGTGTATATATATATATATATATATTTATATATATATATATATATGTATATATTATACACTGACACAGTGTATATATTATACAATTCAATATTTCAATGCAAGATTGCCCCCTTAAAGATTTTCATGTAGGGCCACACAAAACCTAGAAAAACTAGGGCCTCCCATGCTTCTGCATTCTCTTCAACTTGTCTTTTGGTCTAAATCACTACTGAAGTTTCACTGAGATGACCACCAAGATGGTAAATTTCATCACTACTAAATCTAAAAGTCACTACTCTCTTTTTCTTATCTTATATTGGCCTGTTTCTTTCAATACTGTTAACAAATATCTTCTGACACAAATGTTAAAATTCAGGACACAGCTCTTTCCTGGTTCACATCATAATAATCAGCATTTAAGAGCTCTTTAAATATTAACCATTCTGGATCTACATAATGATGTTGTGATGCTAGGTCCATTGCTCTTCTCTATGTATACCACAACTAATAAAGTCATTTGGATTCCAGTATCATCTGAATGCAGATGATTCACAAATCTGTCCACTCTTGATCTCTTACCAACTGTCTTGGCCCACGTAACTGAATCTATTTCTGCCATTTCAATTTGGATTCAAACCTCATTTTTCAAACTCAGTACTAAAAATATTTCCAAGTGCCAATAAATGTTTCTCACCCAGTCACTTTTTCTCTGGACAACACCGCAATAATACCTAACTCTCTGCTTAGCTGTTAAACTTTGACTTTGAACTGTTCTTTGCTCCCCAGTTACAAACTATTTTGAATCCTGTCACATACATCTAAAAACAGCATAAATATCTCAGAAACGACACTGCAAATATACTAATTAATTGATTCATCTCTGCATTGATTATTGCAATTTCTTTTTCTTATTGAACTTCCATAAAGTAAAATTACCCCGTATAGTCTATATTAAAAGCTGTAGCAGACTTATTTTCCTTGCAAAATGCTCTTCTAGTGCTGGTTCAGCATGCAGCCGCCAGGTACTCTAGATTAAGAGCTGCGCAAAAGCGCAGAGGCTCCGGATGCTGCATGCTAATGTTTCCCCGCAGCACTCACTGCCAGCAGTCACAGAATGTAAAAATGAATAAATTTTAAAAAATAAAAATACAAACAGTTTTTAATATTTTTAGACACTAATGAGGCAGGTAGTTGTCCATAGGACATTACCTGACTCTATGCCGCTGCACTAAGCCTGCACCATGTCTGGACATGATGCAGGCTGCGCTTCTAATTAGCAGGGCTTAGCCCTGATAAAAGCTCATATGGAAATGAGAAAAGGGGCGTGGAACGTTTACTTCAAATTCTCAGAGATGCACTGGTTAGTTGTTATTGGAGCAGAATGGTAAATTTGTGATTTTGATAAGGCAAAAACTTTATCATTTCACCCTGCAGCTTGTGTGAAAGGGGGGAACTGAGCCATGGAAGAGAGAGGAAAGAAGCAAATAAGTTCTATCCCCAACTCTGCCCTGCCCCTTTTGTCCTGCAATCGTAGCAAAATGAAATTTTTTAATAAAAGAGAATTCAATACAGTCACCCAAAAGCGGCACTGTCCTGCTGAAATCAGGACAGGGAGGTATGTATATGACAGGCTCTCAAATTTCAGGCATTACTTCCTGAACCAGAGCTTGGGGCAATGATTTCATGAAAATGACGGCCTCAAGTCCTGATGACATTAAGGGGTATATTTACTAAGCAGGGAATTTGCTGGGGAATTGAAAAGTGGGGAAGTTGCCCATAGCAACCAATCAGATTCGAGCTTTCAGTTTCATTTTATATACTGGAGAATGTAAGCTCGAATCTGATTGGTTGCTATGGAAAACTTCCATTCTTTTCAATTCCCCAGCAAATTCCCTGCTTAGTAAATATACCCCTAAGTCCTACCCATTCTTAGCAACCCTATGAATAGAACAGATTACTGTACCAGTTGTGCGACTTCAGACATGATTTGCATAAATCACACCAATTCTGCTGTCTTTTTGTTTATCCCGATGGAGAAATGCAAAACGTTAGCATCCCTGACATAGGGAATCCATGCATGAGCATATATGCAGATATGAGCATATGAAGACACTAGACAAAATTTAGCTTTATTCTTTTTTGCTAATTACATTTATTCAGTTCTTCCACTACAGTTTAGTGTGTGACATATTTATTATTCTATCCTGTGAATCTTTTATTCTCTGCTCCCTGCACAGATATTTAAATGCCAGAGATACATGTAGGAGACAGCCAGCATAAGGAATCCTGTGAACAGACAATATTCGGATACAGGAGGTCACGTGTCATGCACAGCTGTTTGCAGATCTCACCAGTGGACCAGATGTGGTAGAATGTCTCTCACAGCATGACCCCCACATGCTGAGATTCCCATACAATCTGAATAAAAGCATTTACCATAGAAAACTAAATTTAGTCCCCGTATTTAGTTCCCTATAAACACGTTTAAACAACTTTTTCATATCTTTAAATGGTTTGGCATCAAAAGGACACAGTCGACTGTTTCTTTGTATATAGATATATAGACTTATTTTTTTGGGTTTTGGTTTTGGTTTTGGATCTGGATCTCCCTTCGTGTTTTGGTTTTGGATGTGTTTTGCCAAAACCGCCCTTGTGAGTTTTGGTTTTGGTTTTGGTTTTGGATCTGGATTTTTTGCAAAAAATGCTAAAAATGGCTAAAAACTCAGAATTTGGGCCTTTTTTAATCCCTAAAGTATTATAGACCTCAATTACATTAGTTTCCACTCATTTCTAATCAATTTTGACCTCACATTTGC
>JABWIB010000255.1:92885-128124 GCA_016617825.1 Platyplectrum ornatum
CCCTGCCAGTGAAGGAAAGGGAGAGATGGGTCCATCTGTGAAGGTCATCCTCAATAGATCTAATTGCCCTCCCAAAGTTCAGTGCATATAGTTGAGAGGGGAACTTCGANATTTCTACACCCAAGTAAGTNAAATGAGCAGGGGCCCAGCGCAAGGGCAGGGACTGACCCCAGGAAGGCACGCGGCAGTGGGAGGTGAGTAGCAATGCCGTGGACTTGTCCATGTTAACCATGAACCCCGATATAGANCCNTATATGAGAAGTTTGTNGANTATAAGACGCAAAGAGGNAGCNGGGTTACCNATGTATAGCAACAGGTCATCCGCNAAGGCCGTGAGTTTGACCTCTCGGTTNCCAATGCGAATGCCTGCAAACNCCGACCAAGNCTCCAGAATNCGAAGNAGGGGATCTAATGCCAGGTTGAAGAGCAGAGGGGACAAGGGACAGCCCTGTCTCGTCCCCCGACGTAGCAAGATGGGTTCACCCCTCAGCCCATTAACCAGTAGGTGAGTTTTCGGGTTAAGATAAAAAAGAGAGATTCAATTTACAAAGGGCCTGCCAAATGCTCGTAACTCTAAGACTTCGTGAAGATGCCCCCACAAGACAGTATCAAAAGCCTTGTGGGTGTCTATGCTGAGCAGAACTGAGTCGGCGGAAGAAGTTCGGAGGGCCGCTACCGTAGCTGCTATCGCTGTTCGGATGCCGTGGACAGATTGTTTACCGGAAACAAAGCCCAGTTGGTGTGGTGTCAAAAGGTCAGGGAGAATATCCTGAAGTCGATTCGCCATCAGTTTGCTAAAAATTTTGAAGTCAATATTAAGAAGGGAAATAGGGCGATATGAGGAAAGGGACTGCGGATCTTTCCCCGGTTTAGGCAGCAGAACAGTATTAGCCTCATTAAAGGTGGGGTCCACATCCCCATGCTCAAACATGGAATTGTAAAGATCTTTTAGGTACGGGACCACCGCGTGAGACAGGAGTTTNAAGTAGCTAGCCGTGTAGCCATCCGGGCCTGGGGCTTTATGGAGCTTAAGGTTACGGATAACCTAAGAAATTTCCTGCTCTGAGATAGGGCCCTCCAGAGCCTGCCGCTGCTCCGGAGACAGACGCGGCAGACGAGCCTCTGCCAACATTCTATCCTAGAGAGATCGGTCAATGGGGAGGTTAGAGTAGAGGTCAGCGTAGTATTGGTGGAAGAGAGCCAGAATGTCCCTAGTCTGGTGGCACAGGGAGCCAGAGGCCGGGTCCCGTATGCTGGTGATGTGGGAGCGGGATTTGGGGGGCGAGGACATCTGGGCAAGTAATTTCCCCGCTCTGTTCCCCCACCTATAATACTTATGTTTAAGAAACAAGTAACTGCGGGCCGCCTGAGTATGAGAAATGCTGGTTCAAGAGAGACCGAGCGCGCCTATAGTGTTTATATAGTGATCCTCGGTGGTGGTTTCCACATAGGCTCGAAAGGAAGATTCCAGCGACTTCCGCAACTCCTCACCAGCAAGGCGTATCCGTTTGCGATGATTAGCTACGTAGCCAATAATGTGGCCGCGAAGTACAGCCTTGGAAGCCATCCATAACAAACCGGGGTTATCCAAATGCGGCAGATTATCATCATAGTAATCCCCCCATTTAAGATTCACAAAGTCCCGAAACTCCGCCGTATCAGCTAAGTGATCCGGGAATCTCCAGGCTTGGTGTGTTTCCCGAGGGACAGCCAGTACTAGATCAAGCAGCACCGATCCGTGGTCAGACACCACTATGTCCTCCAGGGCAGTCGAGTGAACCGAGGACATCAGGCCCTCCTCCACCAAGAGGTAATCAATACGGGAAAGGGTATGGTAAACCCCTGAACAAAAAGTGTATGACCGGTCAGTAGAGTTCAGAATGCGCCAGGGGTCAACCAGTCTCATAGCGATCTTAAACGCCGGCAGGCAGGCATCTATCCCACGAGCCCCTGCCCCCAGGGGCACCCAAGGATCTATCGAGTTGGGGGTCGTCCACGGCATTGAAGTCGCCCCCCACTACCAGGGCAAAGTTGTCGCGTTCAAGTAGAGTCTGGGAGAGTCTAGTAAAGAACTCGGGAGAGGTATCATTCGGGCCATATACATTTACGAGGGTGTATTTCCGCTGCGCAATGGTGACATCCTGAATGATAAATTTACCTTCCGGGTCGCACACGCGGTCCCCCAGGGTGTATTGCAGTGAACGTTTAAAGAGCAAAGCTACCCCTCTTGTCCTGGTGGGGGCCGAGGCAGATACGCAATCCCCTATCCAGGGGGCCCGAAGAACTGAGCCATCCCCCTCCCTCCAATGTGTCTCCTGAAGGAACACCACATCCGGACGCAGACGCTTGACATGAGTNAGCACCTTCTTGCGCTNAACCGGGGCATTGAGCCCCCCCACATTCCATGACATGAGTCTAAAGGTGGATTGGATCAGTAGGGTATCAGTGTGTTGTGTGGAAATAGGCACCGACATCTTACCCCGGATCGCAGTGGAGGTCGGGAGGGTCGAGCTCCATGCCACCCGTGGCAGGGGGACGGATGCGATGGAACAAATGCGGCTGAGGTAATAACAGGAACATCATAGAGCACCTAGTAGGCTGAAAGACAGAGGTAATGATCAACATACATTTCACCATTTTATCAAAATTTTGAAATACAAATAGATAACAATGCGGCGCATACCTGAGAACACCCCGGACATGGGCCAAAACACATAACATCAAAACATGGAACATGAGAGAACCACGTTCCATCCATCGGGAACAGCGAACAAGAGTTTAGCATAATAAACAACATAGCCGGGGGAACAAGGCACTTAGTGGAACAGGTTCCGAAAGAACAGAATTGCAAAGTATAGTGTACTGATATTACATTGAGAAACATTATCGCAAAGTAGTATAGTATTCCTAATCCTCATTTGCTATATCCCCAACTGGAGGGAGGCCATTAATAAACGCCTGCGCAGCCACGGGATCCTTAAAGACATGCGTTCCGTCATCAACTGTGAGTCTCAACTGGGCCGGATAGGCCAGTGTGAATCGGCGACGTTGTGTAAAAAGGGTTTGACAGCATGAAATTCTTTGCGCTTGCGCGAGACTGTGACCGTATAATCTTGGAATAGCAGTAGCCTCTGACCACCCACCACTAGCCGAGGTAATTTACGATAGGCAGCGAGGATGCATCCTTGGTTCTATATGCAAGAAACTTGGCGATAACGGGTCTAGGTTTAGAATTCTCAGTGGTTTTCTCCGGGCCCAATCTATCCGCTGTCTCAACCAGAGGGGGGGCTATGGCGGAATCAATGTTAAGGGCGGCAGGGAAGTTGACCGTTAAGTACTCTAACAAATGGGGCCCCTTAATCCACTTAGGTATACCCACGAATCACAGATTGTTCCTCCTATGCCTATTCTTCAGCTCGTCCACCTTTTCTGAAAGGGCCTGGATGAGCCTAGCTTGCGCGTCAACCGTAGTTTGTAGAATTTGGGCCTGATCCTCAGCATCACTAGTACGCTATTCAACTGCGGTAAGCCTAGCGGTATTAGAATCGATTTTGGCCAGAGAGGCATCGAACAAGGACTGTAACCTATCCAGCTTTTGGTCAATCGGCAGGAGGCACTTAGATAATTCTTGGGCCATAGCAGACAAGAGGGCAGGCGCCAATGGGTCGGAAGATACGGGGGGCCGGCTGGTCGAGCAGCCCTCCTCATCATCCGAGCGGGCAGGGGAGGGGCAGGTGGACTTGGAAGCAGCTTTGCCCCTAGTTGACGCCCTTTGGGCAGATTGGGAAGTAGAGGGTTTAGACGGCATGGTGGAAACACATTTGTCCATACCCCCGGACATCAGTAGGATTAATAATAAAGTTCGGGGTATGTATTTTTTTTTTTTTTTTTTTTTTTGATTTTAACCTGGGAGTTGTATAGATGGTTTGATGTTTTTTTTTGTTTTTGTTTTGTGACCCTGACGATTTCACACAGGCAGTAAATACAGGAGATATACAGTGACGTACCTGATCAGAGGAGAAATGTTACAATGACCTATGAGTGTAGCCAGGGTCCCCGCATATACCAGGCCGCCGGAATGCCCGAGAATTCACAGATAACACATCAGTACGAGAAACCTCGTTCCCCCACTAAACAAAGAAGCATTACATTATGCCCCACAGACAGAAAAATAAACAAAGATCAGTCCCAGGGAGACCAGAGTCCAGGATGTGATGGAAAGAGCAGAAGAGCACTGGGACCGAACCGCTGTCCCCCAGAGCACCAGGCGAACTGGCCGTATGTAGTGAGTCCTCTGCGCCCGCAATCAGGAACAAAGCAGGTAAATTCCAGACGCCCGATGGCGAAGATCCGGGAAACAACCAGACACAGTAGATCCACAGGGGCCACGAGTAGAAAGTAGACAGGATGCTCAGCCGCAGAAATGCAGCTCCATAGGGTAGGCAGATCAAATAAACCAGGAGGCCTTGATAGAAGCAGGGATCGCAGGATACTCCAATTGGAGACAGAGAGCACGCAGAGCAGCCAAACGATGGTATCCAATAGCCCCACGAGTGCTAGGAGCAGCCAAACAAAATGGCGGACACACGCTGGGTGAGATGTCATTGTAACATTGTAATTGAATTCTCTAGCAACCTACCTTACTTGGTGCATGTGCATTTGTACACATTATTGATGCCAAAATATAAGCTTAGTTTATTCACTTAACATGCACTAACTGCAAATATTATGTATACAATAAAAATACAAAACAAGACAACAACAGGCCCTCAGTGAGAAGAGCTTTGAACAGTTAGCATGGATTTACACATGTGTACAGCTCACAAATAGTGCCTCTAATCCAAAAGACACAAAAAGCATATTTTATATGCAGGTTTAATTGCTTATAGCAGGGTGGTTAAAAGGCCATTGAATAAACTAATGAGACGTGTGTGTCTGTAAGGCCAGACACACAGATGCATACGGACACAGTATGGCCAAGCATGCTACGGCAAAGTTTTATTACTCCATTTCACCAGATGGGTTTAGCTACTGCAATGGCCCAAAATAGGTTGTGTAGTGGCAGCTGTCAGTGGCTCCCTAGATATAGATAAAGCGGATTTAGTGCTACACTTGCACTTACTTTGTATTCTTGTTCAGGTCTGACCTGTATTTTGGTGCATCTGTTTTTCTGTATACTCTGCAGACTGGATTGGGTTCAATATGATGAGCATACCCTTACTGTACATTGACTATGGGTTCTATTTATAAAGATCATTTCTCAGCGATAGTGATCTGCAGTGTCTTCCACCCCATCCCATTTATTTTAACAGTGACCATAATATCGCTTATCGTTATACACAAGACTAAAGCGAATCAGGCAAGCAGGCTGCACTGCACTGTAGACAGAGGAATTAGCACAGGAGTCGCTATAATGTCAACCAGAAGCAGCTCCTCCGGTTCTCTGTTTACAGTGCAGCTGATGTATTCCTCGTTTCAGTTATGTGTATAATGATAGGCACTAAGCGCTGTTATGGCCACTTGTATGCATATCGTTTTGGTATTTTCCCCCCATCTGCGCATATGAAATAGATGTTTAAGTAAAAAATGTGCCTGTTCTCAATACAGATTCTTTTTACAGCTCTGAAGGAATGACACGATGAGTAATAAAAGGGCTATTGTTAGTCACATGCCCAACACAATGTGAAACTTGCTTATGACTGAAGAAGAGGAACCTTGTGAGATATGCAGAAGAGACACAGTGGTATATATATAGATATAAATGGCACTACATTCCTGCCTAAAACATAGCAGCAGATAACGTGCAAAGTCACAGATATGGGCATGAACGTGAAATAAATTACACCCAAGACAACTGCATACATTATACAACATGCTGGAGAAGTCAGTAATTATTTTACATATTATATATACTTTATAATATATTTATAAAACAATTCTTTACATTCAATATTTATATATTAACATGTATTTACAGGGTTACCATATTTACACTTATGCTACTTATACTCAACTTTCATTTATATTTCAATGCTGTCAGTAAAAGGTAGAAACAGTAAAGAAAAATACCAAGTTCTCTGGTAACCATAGAAGAATGCTCCATACACACAGTACAAAGATGTTATGATAAAGAACTCTTATTATCAATAGTTGTGCAGAAAATGGTTTATACGTAGATGTAGAGATACTTTCCATTAATGTTTTAATATAGGCTGCTTACAAGGAACAATCTTAAGGCCCTAGAGTGGTACCATCTGTGAAATCGGCAAATGATCTTTGATGTAACTAATCGTTAAACCTATATAAAGGGTCTATTCATATGGAGCATTTAGCATTTTCTCCAAAATTCAAACCACACTTTCAATTGTCTCTTGGTCCACTAAAGTAGTCACCTGGGCCTAAATTCTAAATGTACTAAAACCTCTTTCTTTTTTTCCCCCATCTGTAACAGTAAGAAACCTGGGTCCAACCCGGGAATAACCCTTCTTTTTTGCCGGTTGTTAATCCAGGGTAAAGAGACCCAGATTTGAAACTGGCTCTGTTCACACTGACTTGAAAAACCCGGGATTTTAGGCATCTGTGTATATATGGACACATAGCTGCATATATATATATGTGTGTGTTTATGCATGTAAGTCACAAATTTGTGCCTTCTGAAAGACCCTTAAAGGAAAAAAAGGAAGGAACGAAAAAAGAAAGAAGAATGGTGAGGAGCGGTAAAGAGGTTAAGTGGACACATACATACACACATACTGCATACCTACACAGGAAGGGAGAACAGGGGAAAATAGAAATTTTGAGGCATACACGCAAAGTCATATAGGAGCTAGAGCATAAATTCTAATCTTAGAAAAGTAAAAAAAACAAAACCAAGAATACAGTTTGGAATGGCAAAAATCTAAGTGTCATTTCCAAGGCTTTTTCTCATGGGGGAAGGGGGAAATGTGTCCTATTAACTAAATCTGTTGAAAATGTCATGTGGTTCACAGAGGCGTAACTAGAACTTGGGGACCCTATAGTATTATTTTAATGGGCCCCCCAAGTTCTAGTTACACCTCTGTGAACCACATGACATTTTCAACAGATTTAGTTAATACAACACATTCACCTGGCTAGGACGGAAGTGTGGTGTCTCTTCAGTTGTGGTCTCAGATGATCATATGCAAAGCATGATGGAATGTGAAGGTTGAAAAGACCTTTGGAGTCACAACAAACTGCTCTAATAAAATGTCTCATTTCGGTCCATCTGCATACTATGGTCACAGTTTACTGGCATTACTTACTTACCCAACCCACAGGTCCTAGTTACAAGCTCAAACCCGAAGAGGAAGCAATCACATGAAAAGGGGAACTCTGACAGATTTCCACACAATGCATATGTCACATGATTAGATCATATCAGGAGTGAGGCTGATTAATATGTGATGAAATGATTCATACATTTCAGACAGACTTGAGAGTTATTTGGCCCAGAGTAAAAAGGATGTTTAGTGTGGAAGTAGAAATTTACATAACATTAGTCATCTCAAAACCATTTTGTAACTTGTTTCCATTTCTGCATAACCTGTATTTATAGAAACAGGTATACAAATGTATTTTAGAAAAGTGTATGTGGATGGAAAATGTAGGGCCAATATGATGCAAAAAGTACAAAAAAAGAACCAAGGGCCCCATAGGGACAAGGACCCATAAACAGCAGCCATGTGACACACACATAGGGTTAACAAGAAATCATTTTCAAGTGGTAGTCCTTTAAGATGTGGGTTGGGAAGGGATAGGAGTGGGCGGTCGCTGCAAATGTTACGTAAAGATGAAAAACAAAGTTTGT
Organism: Platyplectrum ornatum; assembly: GCA_016617825.1. Lineage (NCBI taxonomy): Eukaryota > Metazoa > Chordata > Amphibia > Anura > Limnodynastidae > Platyplectrum > Platyplectrum ornatum. Next base: position 100,714 of record JABWIB010000255.1, read on the forward strand.
CCCCTTAGCGGGACAAACTGGGAGGCGGGAGGGACAGTTTGACAGTTCATGAATGTAAAATGTATTACAAAAATAATAAAAATAATAATTAAGTGCTTGATTCGGCAGCACATATACTAAAAATTGGAATGATACAGAGAAGATTTGCATGGCCCCTGCGCAAGGATGACACGCAAATTCGTGAAGCGTTCCATAAAAAAATAATAATAATAATTAAAAATAAAATAATTAATAATAAAAAAGAATCAAAATAATATAAAAAAATAATAAAAAAATCATAACAAAAAAGTAAAAACAAACTTTTTAATACAATAAACAAATAAATAATATTACTGACATTATATTTTAATACAACAAACAAATAAATAATATTATTAACAATATATATATATATATATATATATATATATATATTTTACAATACTGTGGACGATGTATACAGTGTGTATACATCGTCAATATGTATACATGGACAATGTATACACGTTGCTGCTTCTTCAGCACTCCTCTGCGAGTGTAAATGGTAATATTACCCAGGCAGGCACCGTACAAAACACAGCCTACCTGAGACCGAGCATGATAAAACCCTGCTTATTGCCCGGGTAGTGGAGCCGGGCAGCGATGCTCGGGTAGTTTTAAAGGTGTCTTAAAGGTGTTCACACAGAGCGCACTACCCAGGCAGTTAAATCGTCCCAGGTAGTTGACTGAACTGCCCGGTAATACAGCTCTGTGTGAACGGGGTATAAGTTACATTGTTATTCAGCTAGTTAGTTATATAGGATTACCTTGTGTAACTAACCCCATTTTTCTGCCAGGAAGTACACCAAGGCCGGGACACAGTTCAGGTAACTTCTGACTGCTCTTATTTCCCACCTGTGGTGTGGCCCTCACTTTGTGAGTAAGACAGGGCTCCTAGCATCTGTGGCTTGGCACCCTGTGCTCCGTAGGTTCATGGCCTCCGTAGGTTCATGGCCCTAGGTTCATGGCCAGAGTAATGATAATAAGTAGTACAGAGATGGATACATACATACACCGATACACACATACCGACACACATACATACATACATACATACATACATACATACACATACATACATACATACATACATACATACATACACACATACCTACACACATACCTACACAGCAAAATGTTGGACAGCCCCTGGCATCAAGCAGAGCTGGATTAAAAACCTTTTAACACGGCCATGACTGCCTACAGCTAATACATAGTGCTTGGGCCCTGTGAGTAAACAGAACACCTTTAAGAACGCCCCTGCTTAGGGTGCATAGATAAATATTTGACAAGTAGTTAACTACTGTATCATAGAAAAAAAAGAACTAACAAAACTTTAAAACAGTGATAGTGGAGTACCATAAGAAGGGGGAGTGGAGGGAATTAAGGGTTGAATGAGGGAGTCATCAGTACGTAGTAATTACATGTTATCAGAGTTGCTTATGATAAATCTTCCTGTTAGTCCTGTATCCCTGAGCTATTCCGATACCATTATTTTGTTTTACAGTGCTGTAGATGACTAATACATTTTAGGACTGACTTACGTAAGTTCCTTTAATTTCATCACACAACTTATCCTACATCTGCTACCATATTATTATTATTATTATTATTATTATTATCATCATTTATTTATCAGTTCCTACATAGCTTCCACACCATAAATAGCGAAATCTACATACATGATTGATTACTGTTACTGTAGTGAGTTCGCTACTTGTCTAATTATTACTCATCTGTAGTATCTGTCAGGTAATTTCTACCTAAATTATACATTCACCAAAGTGGTTTTAGCAGATGGGTTTTAGTACCTTATTACCATTAAGGTGAGTATATACGCAATACAGATGAGATGAGTGAAAAGGGCATTGCATGAACAAGGACAGTCTAAAGAGGACTAAAGGTGACCATACACGGGCCGAATTTCGTTCAGACCTCACGAACGGCTAAACAACCGACATTGGAGATCAATCGGATTTCCCAATTGATCTCCGATATTCGTTTGTTTATAAAAAAAATAAGAGGACGCTGTATATGCGGGACACCGTCACGTGTAAACAGCGTCCTCTCCGTGCAGGAGAGAGACGCCGCCGCACAGGAGAAGGTGCTGGGCACCTCTGCGGTGCCCAGCAAAGACTTCAGACGGGTGAGTTTATTTTATTTTAATTTATTTCTTTTTTTTTAGGTATTTTTTTTTTATTTTTTTTTTCCCCCATAGGCCATCATGGGAACGACATCGAAGTCGTTCCCGTGTATGGCCAGCTTAAGTCTTTGTGACATGAATCCCTATGAATTCCCATAAACCTCTGCTTCTTCTAGGGTTGCCACCTTCCTCACCAAAAAATACCGGCCAGGGTAAAAGGGGGTGTCGCTTTGGGGGTGTGGCTTGGGGCAGGGATCATTTCGCAACCTTCTTCGACCCAGCAGCCAGGATCTTGAAATATAAAAATATATATACATTGCTGTGTACACAGGTGACAGGTACAGCGCTGTGTATATAGGTAACAGGATAGGTACAATGCTGTGCACACAGGTGACAGGTACAGCGCTGNGTATATAGGTAACAGGATAGGTACATTGCTGTGTACACAGGTGACAGGTACAGCGCTGTGTATATAGGTAACAGGATAGGTACAATGCTGTGCACACAGGTGACAGGTACAGCACAAAATATATATAATACAATGTAAAATATAATGTGACTCTGGCACTGTGTATTTGCCAAGGGCAGCTGTAGCTGCATTATTAAAAGCGGAACTTCCCCCCAAAAATAAATTACTGGCTATTAGCATTGCCGGTAAAAAAAATACCGGCACAGGCCTCCTGGCAAAATTACCGGGCAGACCGATAAACTACAGACCTGCCCGGTAATTTTGCCAGGAGGCCAGTGCAGGCCTCCCCCACTTCAAACATGTTCCTAACATGATGATAATAACTTTTATTGGCACATGTATGTTCTGTGCGAAATACTTTAAATACCTTGCTTAGGGCAAGGTAATATGTGTAAGAATAATTCAACCTTCACAATGATAAGCTGGAAACATAAACAATTCATGCTCTTAAATATACATTCTGGGATCTCATACTTATTCTGTGTACACACTTTAACAAAACCTTTAACAAATCCTGTTGATGCACACTGGCACCATTACCGGAAACTGTGATTTTCATATCTCTTTACCATCTGATCTAGTATTGTTACATCATTGATTGTGAGTTTTAACTCTCAAAATCCATATACCCAGCATACACACTCTTACACACATGGACACAGCAACACACTCAAAGACAGACTAACAAAAAATAAAAAAACATATACTTTTATGCAACATAAATGAGTGTATCATTTAAATGCCCTGAAGACACTTATTAGTAGTTTTTACACAGGCCGCTATAAAAAGTGAATGAGTATTGTGAATTTCAGGGATCACGCATGCATTTGTATCCTAAATCTTGATATTATATACAATAAAATCATAATGGCTGATTTCTTGTTTCTGTCTTCTGGGAAAGGAACGCAGAATGTGGGAGGGACTTGAGGATGTCCTTTAGTCCCGCCCCCTTTCTAGCAAAGCTGCAATCGATAATGTAAGGGATGGACTGGGTTTTCAGGACACCACCTATATTTGGGTATTTCTCCCAGCATCCCATGAGAGCAGGTAAATCTCCCAGACACACATTTCATTTAATTAAATCACAGCTATAAAATTCCCAAGTGTACGTTTTCTTTTTAGTGTTAGATGTATTTGAAGTCCAGACCTTATGCTGACTTTTATTTCTGCCTTCTAAAATTTGCCAAAAGATAGACAGAAAAGTCTGCAACTCTCTGGTACAATAAGCTGAAACAGTGTTTTTGCTTGGAATAGTACTATAAAAACCTCTTGGTCTGCATTCACTGGATGAGAGGTTTTAACAAAGCCAGTGCTATTGCACTTAAACAAATATTTCACAGAGTACATACGTAAAGCGGGCTGATGGATGGGTAAATACCTCCAATCTAGCATAGTAAAGCACACAAAAGGCCTCATTTAAACAGTGATAGGAAAGTAGGTCTGGCTGTATGTATGACAAACACAGTGTGGCATTGTCATAGAAATCCATGAATGGTGTATGAGTAGGTCATTTTATACAAAATGTCAAAGTATTGCATATTGTAAGTGTAAGGAGAGAAATGAAAGGTTGCTGTACATTGCTTTTTAACATTTCTACACATTGTGATAAACCCAAGAGTACCAAAATTCCTAGAGTTAGGTCATGGTGCCAGCCTTGATGTATGACACAGGAAGTGGTGTCAGCTAGTTTGCTCTCGCTATCTCTTAACTTCCTGAGTTTGTATTAATTACTTAGAAACTCTGCTGCTACTATTCTTTTTTACATAGAAGAGAATAAAAAAATGCATGACAAATGTTTCACTGCTTTGCAGAGAGTTATGTCTCCAATAGCAAGATAATGAAATGATGCTACCATTAGGCAATCGTAGGGATCACCTAGAGCGGGGGTAGGCAACCTACGACTCTCCAGATATTGTCAAACTCTAGGTCCCAGCATGCTTCACACTAGAGGATTGTTTTACCCCATTATACCATCCCCTCTATGTAGAACTATATGTTCCAGCATGCTTTAACTGCACAGACATAGTTGATGCCTGCAAATCATGCTGGGACTTGTAGTTTGACAACACCTGGTGACCTAGAGCACCGGGCCTGTGGGGTGGCAAAAGCACTCGACATGCCAATAATTAGCGTAGGGTGCCCAGAGACCTAGCACCAGCCACAGTGATCACATTGAATAATAATATTACTGGAAATTCAATAGAAGAATCAGGAATCCTATTAGCGAAAAAAGCTAAAATTGAAATCAAGACAATAACATTTAATCATGAATGACAGTAACAACCATTCGGAAGCTGTCTCAATGGCAGATAGCAGTGCCATGTTAAATATCTCACTGGTTTCAAATAACTAATGACACTTAGGGGTGAACTTAAAGTGGACAAAAGTTTACATTCAGACCTACAAACAAACTTTAACTGTCTAAAGATCTATCTATCTATCTATCTATCTATCTATCTATCTATCTATCTATCTCTCTATCTTTTTTAGGGTTGCTGACTCTCTCTGAATGTCTGGGCTATTCTCCCAGTATCCTGCAGAGTCTGCAGATTTCCTGGACTGAGGCTGAAGCAATGATTTTATGTAAATAACTGTAAATAATTTACCCAACCTATGTGCCGCCCAGCGACCGCCTCGCTGTGCCACGTCCCTTCTACTCCACTGCGAGATGCAAGCTTAATAATGAGTTGTTTCGGGATTACCTTGGCAGGTTCATTGTCGTGTACTTGGAAGATATTCTCATCTACTTAAAGACCTTGTCCGAGCATAGGACTCATGTCAAACTGGTTCTTTAAAACCTAGAGATCATGGTCTTTATGCCAAGCTGAGCAAATGCGAATTTGAGGTGTATCAGATTAATTTTCTTTGGTATATTATTACGCCCAAAGGCTTCTCCCTGGAACCAAGCAAATTCAAGCCATCCTGGATTGGGTTCAGCCATCCTCCCTGAAGGCCATTCAACATTTTCTGGGATTCACAAATTTTTATAGAAGATTCATTCAAAAATTTTCTCTCCTCATTGTTGCCATTGCTTGAGGGGGGTAACTGGCCTGTCTGAAAAAAGCCTTTAAAACTGATTGTGTCCTCCATCATCCAAATTGTGATCTCCCCTTCATCATGGAGGTTGATACATCCGATGTTGAGTTTGGAGCTGTTCTCTCCCAAGTGCACCCCGATGACCAGCAACTTCACCCCTGTGCCTACCTTTCCCGTAAGTTCTCTCCAGCCAAAGCGAATTATTACATTGGGAATAGGGAATTGTTTGCTGTCAAGTAGGTGTTTGAGGAATGGTGTCACTGGGTGGAGGGAGCAGTTCATCCAATTACGATTCTGACTGACCATAAAAATGTGGAATACATCAAATCAGCAAAGAGATCCAACAATCCAATGGTCATAAATCCAGGAACAACAAATAGAAACATAATACTGAATACAGAATACAGAAGATAATAGGCAAGGTATGTAATAAGAACAATAAACTACTATACAGATCATTCAATAGGCATGATAGATGAACTCGAGTACGAAGTTAGTGAGAGCAAGAAAGCTCAGACACAAGTTCATTTTATATTGTTTTCTTTTAATGTGTAACAAGTTGACATTTTAAATATCAAACGTGAGAAAGTGTATATACTAATAGAAAAAATATTTTGTCAGACAAAATATAACCACTGTGTTCATACACAAAAACTAATCAGATGCTCCATACCAAACCATATATACATCATGTTTCATCACATATGTATTTCAGCACATACATAAATAGGAGGTGATGAAACACCTAAAGTCTGTCACCCTCCAAGAAGTCCACTTCAAGACCTTACATAGGGTGTATATCTCCCAGGCTCTGCGAAGTCATATGACGCGGGAGGAGACGGGTGGGTGTCCCAAATGCCACACCTCTAGAGCTACCCTGCTTCATAATCTCTGGGGCTGTGGGAGGATCAGGGTATTCTGGGGGAAAGTTCTACATTTTATTAATGGCCTGCTCCATCTAGCCAATGATCACTCTGCATTCCTTTGGGCCAATTTCGATCGGTGGCTCCCCCTCCCTGGAGTCTCTCGAGGCGTCCCACTCCTGGCAGTTATTGTAACGACAGCGAAGAGGGTGCTCCTGCAACATTGGATCAGGTCCTCCCCTCCCTCGTTGGGGGAGGTTAAGAGTCTTTTATTAGACACCCTATATATGGAACGGAGGAACATAGAGAGGGGCATTAGTCGTTTCTATATGAAATGGGGTCTTTTTATTGATCATCTACCTCTCCCACAACGTTCTCATATTTTGAAGCTTTTTGAATCTACACCTTGGTTCCTTCTGCGCTTTCCGCAGGGCCCGGGGCATACTGTGGCTACCTGACCTCCAGACTTTTGCTTGGAGGAGACCCCCCCTACGCTGGGGTCTTCATGGAATTGGTCTACGGGACTGGACACTGGGATGCTAGATTTTCACCCATCTTTCTCTATTTACTATTAGGCCAACTGAACATTTTTTCCCTCCTTCTTTACCCTCCCCCCCCACTATTCCTGCCTCTCCCTTGCTTTCCTTTACCCCCTTTTATTCTCCTCCTTCCTCCTTTCCCCTTTTGCCTTTCCCCCCCTCTCCTAACCCTTGTTCGCCAAAGATTACCCTTCTCCCATTTTATACTCAGCGGATATACTACTGCAGTTGCTCTTACATATCTTCTGACAGTACTGCCGTTTGTATGTAGTTCTAGTCTTACTGTGTGATCTACCTTTGTAATGTCGCTATATTTTTTCTTTGTTTGTTTGATATTATCATTGTTCTGGATCCGCATTCTTGTTCTCCTTTCCTGAAAAATCCCAATAAACAGTTTTGAAAAAAAAAAAAAAAAAGGAGGTTTATTCACAGTATAGTCATCCTGGTTTAAGCTCACCTGGCCAGCAACAGAGCACCTCCTGTAGGTGAGTTCCTATCTGTGTTGCAATATGTGTAAACAGGATGTCCATGCTAATACAATCTAAATGTGTATAGCAGTCAAACTGGGGTTGGATAAAACTTCCAAAGTAAACTGGTAATTAGTAACGAGTTAGCACAGGCCAGACTGGGCAAGCAAGTTTAACCATACATAACTATATTGTGAATTAAACATTTAATATACTTGAAAAGAAGTGTGGCCTATGTCCTCTTGTAACTAATTACTAGTTTACTTTCCGCGTCCTTCCCAGTATGGATGTGGTATACTTTTTAAAATGGAAGATTAAATCTCTCCATAGAAAGGGAGTAACCCTAGCTGTGTTACTAAACATTTGATTTAATCTGTTCTGACACATTGTTGGTATGGAACTGTTTTTGTTCCTTGTAATGTGTGTTTCCTTACTTTATTATCTTTATTACTTTATTATCATTTCAGGATATAACTGAAAAGTGGAATAATGGAATAAACAACAAAGTAATGATAGTCAAATGATATTTTGTGGTCCATACATAAATGACATTGATAGATAATAAATATACTGGGCAATTCTGTGTCATCTCATTTTCCAGTAACTGAAAGCAAGGATGGTTTAGTGACAAAGTGTTACTTTTCACACTATTTATCTTTAGAGATCTGAGTCAAAATAACATTTACTTTTTGCTACCTGCAAAGACTATGTAAATGACTTTTATTTCAACAAGTTGGCAAATTCTGTCTTGTGTTTTGAGTAGAGTTTTCATATTCATTTTCATCCTGTGCATTTGCAAAAAATTAAAACTTACTAAGTTGATAAGAATGCCTTGAGAGGCTATGCTGAGGTTAGGGACAGCCGCATGAAGGGTCACCCAGGGAAAGGAGAGGGCTTAGACACTCTAGACACTGACATTTGTCTTGAATCCTCGGGTAACATGGTAGTTGTCCTTTCTATTTGTCCAACTGAATCGACCTGTCATCACCAAGTGAACTCAGTCAGTGGTTGAAAGAGATCTGGCAATGAAGATCAGACTTAGGGGTATATTTACTAAGCGGCAATCTCACAGTAATCTTGCCGCTTAGTATATATACCCCTTTGTGTTGTACAAGCCAATGTTATGGAAGAAGTGAAAGAGAAGTGAAGATGTGGGAAAGAGCCATGGGAAGAATTAAAGAGACAAATGAAACTGTAGGCGTACAAGAATATAACAGACATATTAAATGTGCCAAGTTTACAGTACAGTAGCCGTAAGGGTATAATAGATTGTGGATATCTCACAGTATCCACCTATATCAAGGGTCCGGTTAATACCTTCCCCTTAACCAAAATTTAACACAACGAGTATGTTACACTTCCTGCTCTACCCTCACAGCAATATTGATAATTAGATATGCTGTATTCTCTTGTATAATAACCACAGAGAGTTCAAAAAATGTTCATCTAGTCTTTAATGTCGGAAGGTCATCTAGTCCTTCTCTTCTTATCTCCTAAGGGACGTGGCAATTGGTAGTAGAAAGAGAAAAGGAATAATAGTGAAGCCTATATTTGATCAAGTATTTCAAATAAATCACAAGCCCCTCACTTTATATATTACATTCAAAAGATATCTCCGCCCTCTGCCTTCCCTTCTCCAGTGTTAGGATCTCAGGACCGAAAACTATATACCAAAGACAGTGAAGCCTATTTATAACCAATATTCTCCGCCTCTACATGGACAGCTAATCACACTTTTCCCACTTGATAGATTAGCATATGGTATCAGCTCTACCACCATCCTCACCGTCTCATTCCTCTTCTCTTCCAGTGCCTTAACCTCTGGACTGAAAAGAAGAATATACCACCGATAGGGAAGTCTGTTAATTAATCAGTATTACACAAACACTGTCAGATGGCTACTCTGGTCAACAGTGACTGTCTTCAATGGGCTTTACATGGTCCTGATTGCTTAGCAGCAGTAGGAGAAAGCCTATATAAACAGCCAGGAGTTGCAGATTCCTCTAGTCTGATATGCTAGCATCATTCACAGCAGAGATCGCCACAGAGAATAGAAGCAAAGGTAAGACTGCAAAGGTAACTAAAGTATGTTTAGGTTCATTAAGGTTTAGATTGGGGATTGGACAACTTGTAACAACAATGGTTTGAACGCAACACTTTTAATCGTTTATGTTTAATAATGATGGGGAATGAATTTAGGGGCCTGAGTAATAACCTGCGTTAAGGGTTTTGTGTGTCATATAATTATACTACGCTATATAGTCAAAAGTAGGAAGGGTACTCAAGAAAAGACAGTGTAGATTAAAGTTCACATAAATGCAACTGATGGACACATGCACATATACAACTTGTCAGATGTCATATGCCTTGTAGGTAGTGAAGGGCCTGTATGTAATAATGATAAAGACTAAGCATACTGCACAGGCTTTCTGTTTGACTTCTAGCTGTCTCAGCTTTCACTTTGCGGTGTGCCGTGCCAGGCAGTCTTTGCTTTGCCTCCATCAGTGGGATGGATGTGTCTCCCCTCCTTGCTGACAGACTTGGTTCCTCCCTCAGGTTCAAAGGTCATCGCCTCTTGGTCAACAGGGCTCACGCTCTCCTGGTCCATGCTGTAGGCCTCAGTGCTATCACATCTCTCTAGGACAGCCTTCTGAATTCAAAGGAGTGCTCTATTCTCAATGGGTTTGCAGGTGCCTCAGGCATAAAGGGGTGCCCAGATCCGTATCCACACGGGAGGCCACCCCACACCACATTCATGGCATAGCTGGTCAGTTGTCTCTGCGGTGTCCACAAGACCACTGGCATACCATTTTCCCTGATACTAGGCAGCTGGTCTCCGTTGGTCCTGACCTGAAAGACTTGCATGCATTCCTCCAGCTCAACATGGGTCACTGTGCCTTCCGCATCACCTTTTAGCTTCTCTACCTCTACCCACTCCTCCATCACTCTCCTCCACATTACTCTCCCATGGATTGTCTGACTCTTTTACTCTGTCACCAAACTCTCTCATCAAATCCAAACAGCAGCTGTCTCCCTCCCACCCAAACACAACCTCACATGGGTTATTTTTGCCCATCAGTCATATCCGCACAGGGCCATTATGCAAGTAAGAATCATGCAACTTTCTAATAATGATGTGACTGGTAAAGGTAAAACATAAGAGCTGCACTCCCTATCATAGACTCTGCAGTGTCAACCTTCTGCTCATTTCTTAGCTGCAGTGTCGGAAGCAGCTAGACCTAAAACTAATCAAGCTAATCAAAAGAGCAGAATAAGCTACATTTTACAGTGAAGGGTTCTTCATCCATTCATACAGACAAAATGACATCAAGCAGTGGAAACACCTGGGACATCATGATAGAAGACTTAGAAAGAAGAGCAATGTTATGAAGCACTCCCCAGATTACAGGCATCTTCTTCAGCTGTACACCTGTAACAGTAGTAGTATATTGCCCTTGGCTATATTGGTAGTAAAATTAGAGACAGACAGATGTTCTCAGATTTCCTTTTTAAGAGGGAACTTTTATGTGTCATGGAAATCGCAAACTGCTAAAAGATAACATATTTATTTGATACCAATAATGTGCTCGTCATTAAATACCGAAGGGCTGATTATGTACCCCATGTTTATGGGATTATAATTATTTATTATTATTATTATTATTATTTCTCTTTCTGTCTATTTTGGAAACACAGATTTCATATTGCACCCCACACTTCAAAAAGCAGTGGGCCTGGATGAAGTCGAGGCTAGGACAGAGTTGGCCCGGGAGAGTCACCTTGCAGTAATGTGAGTTTGTCGCAAGAATCATACAAGGCACATTATAGAATAATTAAGGTAGCCAAGCAATGTAACATAGAATGGGAAAGGCAAATCATATGCCTGGCTGCATAGGGAGAGGAGTTGGTAGCGGAAGTAGTAATGACACTTGACTCCTGGCTCAGCCAGAATTTTGGGTCATTCTCTTGTTATCCCTGGTAGATTTACAGACTCTTTCAGGATACCAAAAGAATTACCCAAAATTCGGTAACACTTGTTTTTCAGGAAAAATACTTTCTGATTGTGTTTGTAGCATATTTATTTAAGGTTCAACCCTCCTAACAGTATTTATTTGAACATTATGGGGCTGACCCGGGGCCACACTTGCATTATTTAAGACCAAAACAGGTGTAAGTGTAGACCAGAGCAAAACCATGTTGCAATATGCAATTAATATTGAAATTTGCCTCCCCTCACAGTGTAATATGAATTTTCCCAGGTCTACACTTGTACTAAGCTTAACTTTACTTCATTTACTAAACCATACCTCCCAACATTTGTCTGGGGAGAGTGGGACACAAAGTCTAACACCCGGACCCACCCTAAACCACGCCCCCATCAAACCAAGCCCGTCCTGGTAACACCCTAACTCAGCCCAGTTCCTACCCACCCCTTTTTTATGCCACGATAGCGGCAAATATCAGGACAAACTGCTGGGCAGGCAAGACAGCTGGACTATCCCGCTCAAAACTGGAAACTTGGGAGGTATGACTAAACTGTAAAAATAAAAAAAAAGGTGTTGCCCATAGCAACATATTATAGTTGACATTCACTAGTATGTAGTAGGAAAGTGTGTTACTATGGGTACCATCTCTACTTTTAGTATTTTACTGCAGCTTAGTAAATCTAGCCTCAAAACTCTGGACCAGTCCCACTAAGGGGTATATTTACTAAGCAAGGAGATGACAGGGATATTGAAGACTGGGGAAGTTGCCCATGGAAACCAGATTCAAGCTCTCAGTTTCATTTTATATACTGGAGAATGTGAACTCGAATCTGTTACCGTGGGCAAATTCCCCAGTCTTCAATCTCTCTGCAATCTCCCTGTTTAGTAAATATACCCCTAAATCTGGCCTTTGTAGTGTAACAAATTTACTTTTCCTCTTATTCCTAAGGTCAGGCCCACAGCTGGTGTCTGTCAACACAAGAAGCCGATCTGCAGAGTGAAATGTGGTTTTTCTTTCCTTTGAATGAAGATACCGGGAAACTCCTAGTGGAAAAGTTTACATGACATGTTCTAAAGGTATAGTAGCTAATAGAAACACTATTAAAACAGTGGCACTATATAATCTTCCTCGCAGTGACTGCTAAGCCGTCAGTGTAAGGCTGTATAAATAATCCTGTTCCTGTATGAGTGTTAATGAGCAGGTGAGACCTACACCATGGAACCATAGAAATGCAGAGCTGAAATCAATTTATTCCTTTTATACATAATTACGTATTTTCCCTAGTGATAACACTGCCACTGCTTCAGTCGTTCGGAATAAAATAGATTAAATTAGGAACTAATAATGTACAACAATGTACGTTAATTAACTTCCATTTTTAGAGGGCAGTTAACACTATAAGGACTATGTGGCTGGATACCAACAGGGAAGTCCTTACGTTGAAGAAAATGTGGCCTTTCCAGTTTCTATTGTCACATATATCATAAAATATTAAGGTCTGAGCTGTAGAGTTTATTTTGCATGATCTTTACTCATATTAGTAGGCATTTCTCCATGGGCATGAATAAGAAATTTACCCTAAAAGAAAAAGAATTAACAGGTGAAGTGTATGCTGATTTATTTTCTATAAAGATATTTTAGTGAAACTGACGGATGGTGAAAGAAAGTTTGTGAAAAGGAAAGAGTCTCTAATACATGAGAATGTCTGCTGCCACCTAGTGGAGATAACAGAGTAGGAGGAAAAGCATATCAATACTTCCTTTTCTTTCGCTCTTCAATATACAGTAAAACATTTACAAATATTTTTTCACAGAGGTAACATATAGTAAACTGCTCACTGATTTGAACAGCTTGATCTGTAATCTGTTTTGCCTCATTATTTAAAAGGTAGGCTACATTGGTTATGATATTGAAGTTTATAATTTGCAGATACAAAAAGCCATAGGTAGGTTCTTAACATTAGATGGTTCATTGGTATATTCTTCCATGAAATACCTGCAATTACATGTATGGTATATACTGTATTAAACATTTCGGAGATTCCTGTAATTTTATTAGATATAATTTCAACAAAATTAAAAACTAATAAAATGCTTTATTATGGTAAAAATAGACTTTATATCCCAGTTTTAATTATACTCTAATTATGCCCATAATAGGGAATAACTCAGTTACAAGTGTAATTAGACATCTCTTCACTGAGGTTTATAACAGAGAGCGCAACACCTTGCAACATTTAGATTTGATGAATTTAAGGCACACTGATCACTACCTAAATGTTTCATAAGTGCCCTCTGTAATTTTTAAATTAGGAGTGTAATGCCAAAGTTAGCATGACTGCAGCATATTCAGGATGAAATGGGGGTGTGAATTGCTCCATCATGTACAGCAGCTATGCTGGCACCCATGGCTAATAGGTAAGGTGTAGATCTGTTGGATTCTAATAATGAAAGCTTCATTTATATTTGGCAGTTGCTGAGTAAAAATTAGTGGCGTATAGTTTACAAATAAAAATGTCAGACATTATCTACATTGTTCATAAATGTTAAATATGGTTTGGTAATGGTGAATCTTCTTTTGGTGGGCATACTTTTATTTGATTAATGAATTACAATTTTTTGAGATGCAGTAAAATTGCACCGGTACACAGCAACTTGTACAATTTCTGTATAATAAATGAATGACTAAATTACTGAATAATTGGAAATATGATTTTCAAATATTTTGGTGTTATATATCATGTTCTATGAGTATCTGTGGGTAGTGAGCAATTGTAAAACTCTAGTTATGATTGTGATAACACTGTGCATTCTCTAAGGTCAGCCTAAGGTCAGGTGGAACCGAGGAGAAAAATCATTATATTGCCCAAAGCAAGTCTCTGGGAGATTCCAAAAAGATGGGTAGTAGGTACACGTCATACACAAGATACAATGAAAAATGGTCATTATTTAAGATACCTTCTTCAGATTGATACCATTCACTGCTATGGGATTTCTTAGCTATTTTCAGGTGGAAAACTAAGTAAAGAAGTACTTAGCCTGATACTGATTGTGTGACAATGGAGAACTCATTACATGGATATCATTAACCCCTGCGGACCTATAAGGAACCTATCAATCACAATACCTTAATATGTCACACTATTTAAAGATGCATGTAATGAACATACGTACAACAAATATTGGAGATCATTTGTAGCAGCAAATTATTTTAAGAAACTTTTTGAAACTAGCTTATAATGTTTTGAGAAAGACAAATGCTAATGTGCTTATGGGTGTCATTTAATTATGAACAAACCTCTTCATGATCATTTGTAATGTTGCATGCTCAATGTTTCTCTTTCTATAAATAAATAACAATGTACTAGATTTCCGGAAATGGGGCATTTTCCAATCTTTACCATGTCCGATAGTTTGTTGGGAAGTGACATTTTTTCTTATATTTGGGATGGTGGGAGCGGTATTCCGTGCTGCTTAGTGTCCAGCGCCTATCCAGCGCCTTACCAGACAGCGTGGTAGGGTCCACTGATTGCAAGGCTATACAAGCAAAGGGGGAACTCTAATACATCTGGCACAGTATGTAGTCCTACAAAAAAGAAAAAATTGTTCTGCACACCTAAAAAATATCAGTAAACTGTACTAGTTGAAACCCCTACATATATAAATGTAATACTGTTTACATTGCCATTTACCTTTGCATTAAGTCTACTACCTCAATCGTTATTTATATACTCTCAGCACCTTAATACCAGCTGCTATTTGCACTAAGCACTTTATTTTTAAATAAACCTTAGATACTAATCAGCTGGGTCTCCTTGATATATCTGGTGTGATTATAAGGGTGCATTATTATAAAGGAGGATCACAAAATCATCCCCTTTACTGTGATTAAATTAAGGGACATTTTTATGCCAGGATCTACTATATAGGGTAATTTATATCATGCACTAGCACTTTTTGGGGAAATCCCCACAGTAGCACACTAATGAAAGCTTGCACTTGCACTTTTGTTGCATTTTTTGCACTAGTGATGACCCGTTAATAATACTTTTATTATACATTCTACGGCACTTTATGCTGAGAGTCCTTATTCTTATGTGACTTAATTGGCATACTGTATATACTCGAGTATAAGCCTAGTTTTTCAGCACATTTTTTTGTGCTGAAAGTGCACCCCTCGGCTTATACTCGAGTCATTGTCTTGTATGATTTCAATGAGTTATCCCAGTTTAAAATTAGGTGAAATTAAGGGCCCCGGCTTATATTCGGGTCGGCTTATACTCGAGTATATACGGTAGGTTATTTTGAAGTACATTTTGGAGTTATATTGAGCACAACATCGTGCCCTCAGTATTTAACTTTTTTTCATTCACTAATTCTATATTTTATACATTTCGCTCATATCTGAATCTCCGTATATTTTTTAATTAATGTATAATAAAAGTTTTATTTTAGTAACTTTACTTATAACTGTACTGGTTTCAATTAAGAGTGCATCCATACCAAACAGGAGCCCAGACTTTTTCTTCTTTTCTATGTACAGTATGTAGTCCTGTCTGCACTTTTTAATGCAGGTAGCTGGTCACATAAATATTCATGATCTCGCAATCATAGAGTTTGTACATGTAAGGGTAGTACCCTACTCTCATGCGCACAGCACTTCTGAACCCAGGACTCGACTTTAATTTTACGCTTCAGCCCAACGTAAAATGAGGCTTGTGTAGATAATGAGGATTGTGTGTAGGCGCTCAATCTGGCCCTCACTGGTTATGGAGGCGAAGGGGTTAATGCTGCGTTCAGATTGCCTGCGGCCAAAAAAGGCTGCAGGCAAAGCCGTCGCTGGAAGCTGCCGAAATCGGCAGCTTCCAGCTAAAAGCAGCACAGGAATCGCCGGCTTCACAGTGAAGCCGGCGTGCTGCAGAAGGGGAGGGGAGCTAAAAAGACNGTGANCGTAATGATCACATGTCTTTTTAGTCCAATACCCTCCCAGTATACGCGCTGAAGCCGGCATGCCGGCTCCAGAGCGTTTAGATTGTTTTAAGAACGGCNGGAAGCCGCCGATCCTGAGGCGCTGTTTTAAAAAGGCATCGTTTAGATTGCCTTGAAACAGCGCCTTTTCAGCAGAGGCGTCGTTTTCGCTGAACGGGGTATAATTGACCGAGCAGGTTTAAACCGAGCCGGCTGACCCAGCCCTATTAGGCCTCCCACTTGTTTATGCCATTGGTGGCAGTAGAAAAGGGGGTGGAGCGGACCAACAGGAAAGCAGGAGGTCACAGGAAATGAAGATCCTTTTTTGTTAGGACACATACGCCCTCCCGCCCCGTTGAGAATACCAGTTTTTCCCGTTGGCGGAAAACAGATGCATACAGACAAGTTGAACACTTAATGTTTAGGCGGGTAGGAATTACCTAGGCAGGTATAAGGTCGCTATAAGGTTGGCCTATGTTGAGACTTGTCAGTATGAGGGCGGTCTCCAAGTTTATAAGGAAAGGCCATAAGGCGTACGGAGTGCGCTATTTAGATAATGTGTAATGTTTATGTGATAAGGAACGATTGTAATGTTATATGTTACGTATTATACATGTAAAGTGTGAAGCATCTGCTTTTTTTGGCCCCCATCAAGTTAGGTTGATATGTTTTAAGTTACGATTTAAGGAAAGACTTATGGGGAAATAAATAAATAAATAAATAAATAAAGTATGGATAACAATCAATATGAATAAAATTGTTGGACCCAAAATACTTTTACTTTCCGGTGGGTGTGAGCGATGGGGCTGGGATAAGCCATGTAGAGTTTAATGGAAATTGAGTTGGGTTGTCAGGCTTTGAATGTACACAGTCCTTTTCCATTCTGCATGCTGCAATATGGAATGTCCATTTCACATGGAAGATATTTTCCCCACCAATAAGCAGTACTGCATCCACCAGAAGGTTCTGGAAACTGGAATAAACTAAAAGATAATCACCTTAACCATGAGGCGACTTGCAATGTATGATATTCCAGGCTCAGTTTTACTCTTAGGCTATGATTTCTAGACATACGCTGCATGAAATATTAACGTAGGTCTCCATATGTTAGATTTAAGGTGTTGCTGGGAACTTGAAAGCACATTCCTTTATAGCAGACACATGTGCTGGTTTCTTTAAAGAGACTTCAATGTTTGAAACAGTAGGACAAATCGGATTTTATAAGACAAATATTGTTGAGCAATTATAACAGCTGCTAACAAACATTACATATGCCGCTTAGCTGCTTCTGATCTTTTGTCGCCGGCTTTGTGCATAATTATTTTGTAGCTTCATTCTTTATTTATAAAAGTAGGTAACTGATATACACACAACAATGCTGAACCCCTTCCTCAATTACTCTTATTTGCCTGCAACATGAAAACTTAATATCAACTAGTTCTTTTTGCTCTCTTGGACTAAAATGTACTAAGCTGTGGGAAAGGAAAAGTGTAGATGTTGCCCATAGCAACCCATCAGTTTCTAGCTTTCCCTTTCCTATTGCATACTAAATAATGTCAGCTAGTATCAAATGTTGCTACGGGCAACATAGCAACATTTCTGCAGTTTAATAAATCTAGCCTTTGGACAGGATTGAGACACCCCACAATTGTACATGTGGTTGGATGGTAAATAGACTAAATTTGTCTTCTGCTCAGGCACATTTGACCGTAAAACCTGAAAGTACAGATCCAAACAAATGGCACTTCTGATTCTAACAGGGGGGGTTTTGCTGGGGCTTAGTGTTACCAGTACACCCATTTAACTAGCCATTTTCAGTTTGCACTGGTCGGAAATTTAGAGGTAATGTGTTGGTGAAGACATTGGTTGCCCACTATTTGCCAATGCCAATGGGTGTCAGAAATCCTTGCAGCCATCTCAATAAATTTTTTGTTATGTATTCCTGTATACAGTACAGTAGAACAAACCTAAGCCTCCCAATAATAACATGGCTATGAGATTATGTATCTTTGTCATCTGTCACTTTTAGGATTATTAAATCAGACATCTTTTGAAAACAAAAAGTCCCAGGATGCTTCAGCAGCACCTGGATAGCTGATACCTGGCAAAGCATGATGGGACTTGTAGTGCCATATTTACTTCCTGTTCCCCTGAAAACCAAGGTTCTGTATATGCAAGACAGAAATATCTGCTAATGCACCATCGCCCTACATAGGGCATTACTGGCAAATGCAAAGGATTAACATGACCTTCAATAAATAGTAGATATAGCTACTGTAAGGGGCAATTGACAAAATCAAGTCAAGATGCACATTGTTGTGTAGATAACATCATTTATCACTTTCTTTTTGATGAGACCTGCTCAATGCTCTGCACATCCTGATAATTATGCATACTGTACCCTGTTCAATTGATGCTGTGTTACACCATAAAAATGAGAAAATTGGTCCCTGAGGCCAGAAATAGCTATGTCAAATTCTGCTGTTTATATTTTATTGAGTGTCTGGCTTCTAGATATTTTGTAATTTAATACTACTAAATGTCACTGGAAACTTCTCCCAACCACAGCATGATGTTCAGTGACAGAAAATCATTCAAACCAAGACAGGAGAAGCCTCGTTAACGTGATTCTCCTTTTTTCCCCACTGTAAAATGTACAGTGATCTAGCAGTTGTTCAAAACAGAAAAACACAGGTCTCCCGGTGCCCAGATTTAATCAGATTTACTTGAAGAGAACAAGTTCAGTTTGTGTATTGGTAGTAGGTCAAAGAGGAGTCATTTTATTTTTAACCCCTATTATTCCATAGGGTATGGCATGAACACAAGGCAGTTACATAGAACAATGTATTTCTCACCTTAACATTAAACAGTACAAATATAGAAATGATTCCCTTTCCTCTATGTTCTCTACAAGCTCTACTGATCATTATTCTTCAGCCGTAAACAAATCAGCAGTGCCGTTAGTATAGAGTTTATTAAGGGGTAATAGCTTCCTTATCCCATAGGGCCAATTGAATAAAGGTTGCACCAGGGCTCTAAAGGGGTATTTATAAGTGGGGGTAAGGAGGAGGAAGTAGCATTCAAAGAATATTGCTCACAAAATTACGAGACTGGACGGGACAGGGCTTATACAAATGGGCAGGGTATACCATACATGTATACCACTTTGAGAACTGGTTTGCACCACAACACTTACTAATAATTAAGTAGGGTTTCTGATTCTCACAGAATTTCGGTCATCTCTCCCGGTCATTTGCTGAGTTAGAAAATATCCTGGGACCTGAGCTGAGGCAGGGATTTCATGTAAATTACTGCCTCCAGCCGAGATCGTGAATGGGTGATATCAATCCCCACCTATTCATAATAAATGTATGATACGCCATGCAAGTGATGGGGCTTCAGCATGATTTGCAATAACATCCTTCTCCCCACCCCCATACTGTTGCTTCTTTTTGCTTCTCCCAGGAGGGAAAAACCAAAGCCCAGCATATCTGTAATAAAACATAGGATTAAGACTTACAAAATGGTTGTTTGTTACTCCTTGCGCATACATTGAGTTTGCAATATGGCTATGGATCCTCAACAATCAAACTGTTTTAAAAAATGAGAAAAAAGCTATTGTACAGGTCGGTATATAAATAGTACAGTCAAGGCTTATGGCATTTCATCCTATCCTATACATATCCTACAGTATGTATCGACTTACATTTTGGTGTGGTAATATGAAGAGTCCTGCTATCATAATTCCCTTGCAAGTGTCCTTCGCATGGGAGTTAAGATACAGATGGATTCACCTTCAGATCTCTGCTGCAGTGTTAAGTTTTAACTATGTCTATAAAGCTATTACTAAACAGGGGCGAGACATCTAAATAAGCAGCATTAAAGTGTAACCCAATTTGAACTAATTAAGCAGCACCAGTAGGTAGTCAAAGATGCACAATTAGAGAAATCAGCACTGTCTGGACCTGTCCTGGTGGAAGACACAATCAGAACTTGCATGATTGTCCTGTACAGGAGGGATGGTTGTTTTGTATCACATGGGGGTAGATTTACTAAGCAGGGAATTTGCTGGGGAATTGAAAAGTGGGGAAGTTGCCCATAGCAACCAATCAGATTCGAGCTTACATTCTCCAGTATGTAAAATGAAACTGAGAGCTTGAATCTGATTGGTTGCTATGGGCAACTTCCCCACTTTTCAATTCCCCAGCAAATTCCCTGCTTAGTAAATATAACCCATGGTTGTGCTATTTTTGTGGCTTGTCACTGTTCTTTGTCTGTATATGCTATGCTCAATGGCTACCATTAGTTACCACAAGGACTATTTTAGACATAGTCCAGTATTGGCTGGGTTGAAATATTCCACAAAAAGGGCTGTGTGCTCTTAGAGCACTTTATGGGATACGACCCAAGGTGGCAGTGTAGCTTTCTTCCTATCTGTGATCACATTCATGTGCTCTGAATAAATAGAATTTCATGTTCTCTATCTAAATAAGTTTACAGAACAATTGTGTTTCATTCCAGTTTCATAACACTGATTAAATCCAGTACATAGAACTGGCAAGCAAAATGTTGGCTAATTTCGATATTGTTCCCCAATTAAATGTAGTATAAAAGGCATTACTGTGGCCCATAAACATTATTTTGTATTGAGAGGATCAGCCAAGCACACTGTGACACTTACCACACCCTGCCTTTCACATTTTGCTAAAAAAAGTTATTGAGCTGGATATAGGAGTAACCACCACCATAAGTAGGGGTGCCATGTACACATTGCATGTCGCCTGCCTGTTCTAACAATCTTATTTTGTCAGGGCGATTCATGGTATGTATACAACGTTGTTCCATTTTCTTTTGCCAACAGGTAAGAGTTACCTACAACCCTTATTTCAATCCTAACACTAACCCTCCCTTTCTATCCCCCTAACCATTCTCTTGCTGCAGCTTATTCCTAACCCTTTCCCCACAGCCTAACCCTAGCCCACCAATTAAATTGACCATTCCCTCCCCTGTAACCTAACCCTAATCCAAAACCACCATGCACACTAACCCTAACCTCCCATTCTTTGGTTATTACCTTCCCAAAAGTCTAACCCTAGCCTTCCCTTTCCCCTTTCCATACCATCCTCATAGCCTAAACCTAACCCGCCTAAACTTTTATCCACCTTTGCCTCCAGCTCACAACTGGCATCTGTGTTGCATCTTTTATGGGTGTCACAGTTACCATGGAAACAGCATCTCAGTTACCAGGGAAACACTGCACTAGTGTTGCATCTGAAATAAAACGATAGAGAATAATGAGTGGGTAAGTAGCCAAAATATGGATATTTCTGCATACTTATTCATACTCATTCATTAAAAATGTTTTCTAAATGAAAATAAACTTTTAGTTGTATTTCAGAAAATTTCATTTTAGTTTTAGGAAACACAAGCCCAGCACTGCAGACTGAAGTTATGAGTCACAGAATCTTCCCTGATCATTGGGCTGTTATTGTACAGCCTGTTACAGCTTTACGGCAACTCTCCCTCTGTCCCTCTCTCTCCAGGTCTTGGACAAAAGTGATGGTGGCCCAGGATTTAACATTCTGATTTTAATGTGACCTGTTCCCTAAGCAAGGCATATGAATGGATACACAAGCAAAAACCCAAATGCTTTCTCAATATAACCACTTGCATGAAATGACTTACATGTGTTTGTGTCTACCTGGAGGTTAGTGTACAGAAATTCCCGCGGCCTTGTGCCAACTGAAACACACAAAATTTAGGGAACAATTGGAAGTATAGTCTGGCCAATTGTGTTTGTGAATAGATAGAGAAGAGCAATGGCCCGAACACAGCCTTGTGGTGCTCTAACAGATATTTGGAGAGAATGGAATGTGGATCCAGAAGAGTGCCTAGTGATTGTAACTATTGTATGTGAAGAGAGTGATTAGTCATTAGTGTAGAGACCTAGAGATTTAGCAGTGGTTAAATCATTGATCACCAAGGATCCAGAAAACTGTGTAAGGAAAGGAAGTGAATAAGGCTAATATAGGCAGCTTTGAGGGACATGGAAGCTGGAAAATAGGTCCATATCTTGAGGAAGAGTTAGAGTATTTCAATAGCTGATGTTTGGCTGTGTGCGATAGTGGGTTGAGTAGAATAGAATAATAACTTCACTGGACGAGACCAGGAGATGAGGTTAATAAAAATATCTTGAGGCATCGTGAGATGAAAGATTGGTAATGGTAATGTTGTAATCAACTAAGATAATGGTTGAGATGTCAAATTTAAGAAATGAGGTTATGCAAAAAAGTGTTGAAGAAATTGTTCGTTAGCTGTGTTGGAAGGACATTAGGTGGAATTGTGAATGTACAATTTGGGGAAAAAGTAGTCCAACTCCACCTCCCAATCTGTTTTCAGGCCAGAACCAAGAGTAAGGTGAAGTTCATCATATGAAAGTGGGTGAGGCAGTGTCTAATTTAGCGAGCCATGTTTCTGTTAATGCGAGGAGGGTGAGGTTTTTAGAGAAGAAGAGGTGAATGATGGTTAGATTACTGCAGACAGAGCTCACATTCCAAAGAGCACATTTAAAGGATTTTGAGTTAAGGGAGACAGGTGGTGTGTTTGAGGTTAGCTGGATTTCTGTAGCATCCTGAATTTAAATGATTTGTATGAGAGATGTGAGGATGACCTGGATTTTGGAGATATATCACCAGCTAACAGAAGAAGAAAAGAGGGATATAGAATTGTGCGAACTAGGACCTGGGGACCATTTGAGGATATTCCAGATAAAGCTTTAAGGAAGGAAAATATTTCAAGTGTGTTGATTAGTGCAAAGAGCAAAGCTGGGCCATTATAGATAGAGGGATGTGAAGAAGGAAGATTATAGATGTTATGATGTTATTATAACTTACCAAATCCTTTATAAGCTTTGTATTGCATTTGCGGAATTAAACACAATATTAAACAATATTGCTAGATTCAAACATGTGAGACCTGTGATAAATGTGCAAATATTTGTTATACTTTGGTTATTAATGCTTGAGTTCAAGTCAACATTGGCCCCAGACAATTTCCTACCTCAAAAGCACCCAGAATGCAAGCACATAGCATATGTAACAGATTAAACCAGGGTCCCAATTGTATTGGAACTGAACACTTGGAAGAAGAATCTAACCATAAACAGGTGTTTGTCCCTGATGGTGTGTATGGACTTAGATGCAGCCCAGGGCAGATCACTAAATATGTGACAGCCCTGGGACCCCATGTCATGATATGTTGCGTCAGCTGGTATACATTCACCTCTGGATCAACCTTAATGCAGTGGTCGAAATGGAAATTTAGTTGTGGTGGTATGGAAACACAGAAGATAATATAAGTGAAAGGAGATTTATAGTTTTTCAATGAAATCTGAGGGAGAAGTGCCGCTATGGCATTCCATTGTTTGCACCTCCATTTCTAGCCCTGCCCTAATGTAGGCCAATATATTTTAAACAAATGAAATAAATTGTTATGCTTCAACAGCATTGGAATAGCTTACAAAGCAAAAAGGTACTTCTTTCACATAACCAGGGAAGCCACTAGTGTCCAGGGTGTAAATAGAGATGTGCTGACATTTGTGTTGAAAATGATGGTATCTTCCAAAACAGTGCAATTTAAACAATGCTCCTTTATTAAAGTTAAACTGACTGTATTTAGAAACAGTTTTGTTAAAGAGAGGTATACAGAATAATTTCTGTCATTCTCAGGGACTGCCCCTTACTATCGAACACACAGTGTAATTCTTTTCGTTACTGGCTCGTTGGTAGACCACCCACATTGCCTTCAGAGAATTGGCAGTGATCTCAACAGGACACAATGAACAGGGATATAGAGACATTGTGAAATTCGCCTGAATGCAATTTTGTTTTATTGAAGAAAGGAAAAAGTGTTCACATTCTTTGTGATAGTAACAATCATAATAAATCATAATAATCAGCACAACATTCATGTTGAAGATAATATCTTAGTAGATTTCTTCTAGAACCTTTGATACATTAGACATATTTGGTCTCATTCAATTGACCGCAAACACTGGAAAAAGTGCAAACCGTGAAAAATGTCCTGTTTTTTTGTATGTTCCGTATAGTAGAGATCTGCAAGTGCAATCTAACACACATAGGCGTAAGGCCATCTCTTTTCGTATGTGCTCTGTATTCATTATATCAGAACAAGACCATTCAAAGTGGGAAATCGCATCCTGTAAGCAGTTAATTATTTGCAATAACAATTTGTACCAGTTGCAGATTTTTTTTTTATATATTTCCAGACAGGGAGGTACAGTACACCAAAAATACAAAAACATAAATAGTGAGCTCCACAGCTTCACTTTACCAATAAGAGAAAATATAACCTTGAGCATTTAGAATATTTTTAACACCCATTTCCACATACATTTAGAAATTCTTGAATACATTTCTGATTTATTTTTGTCAGTCAGAAACCACAGACCAAATGTGTCCTGAATTTGCAAATCAAGCAGCAGCCTTGAGGTTTATAGCAGTTAGGTTTCAGCTGGGTTATATTTCAAAACTTTCTCCAAAACAAAGACACACAAGTGATGTTTTTTGGATGTTGATCAGCAGAACATAAAGGGGAAGCATATGTTATACCTTGCTAGGCAGTTGAACGGCTAAACCTCTTGAGTATCACACTTGTGAGGATACAGAAAGATGCTGAGGTCTGGGGGGACGAGGAGTAAAATTCATGACACATTCAGCTGCAACAAAAAAACTAGAGCAGGATTAAAAACTACGCTTTGCACTTCCAGCTGGTTTGTGCTTGAAATCTGCTGTAGTGTGGATGTGATAATGAAATATCTGATAATGCGAAGGAAAGGCTATATTTGTGTACAATATCTGCCTGCTGGCTGAGAGGTGTCGGGAAGTGTTCTCTTTTTCATTCTATCACTTGTTCTGTTTCCCTGGAATGATGAGCAAACGTTGACAGTTTCAGAATTATTTATTTTCATCTACACTACGTTCACGACATAGGTGCAGGTTCATTTTTGCCATATATAGACATTTGACGGTCTGACAGTCTGTTCTACTGTTATTTTATAGACATTTATATTGCATAGATTACACTATTAAACATTGTGTGCATTTATCTCTTTTAGTGTGTTTTTGTCTCTTTAGTGAATGGTTTCATTATAATGCTTTTTCATCCTGTAAGTAAAAGGACTGGAATCACATGCACAATTCTTTTCTATTGTGCTTAGGAATGATTTCAGGATTAAAAGCATACAATAGAATGCAGGGTTTTCAATTTCAAGTGTAAAGCTGGCCATAAACTACAGAAATAATCACTGCCAGCAGGAGAGGACAACAAAATGAGATGATTTTCCCTTAGGGAAATGGTCCCATTATAAGCATCACTCAACTCTCCGTCTGGGACCGATAATCTTGGCAGAAGAGGCAGGGAGAAGGAAGGGCCCTGCTCAATGAGATGAGCTGATTGGCTCAGCATGAAATGTTGGGACCGAAGTATATTAATAGGGCATTTCTTTTTTGGAAATACCCCTGTAACCCAAATTTAAGGCGCAAGCAACCATGGTAATTCTATAATTCAATATTCTAATGACTCCTACATCAGAAGAACCAGATATAGGAACAAATCCAGATTTGTGAAAAACAGGCATTTGCCAATCCCTAAGATCAGGAAACGCCAGTTCTTTATTAGAAGGCATCCTGGAATAATTTTTGTTCAGTCGAACACCTAGTAGCCAACTCCAGTTTCGGGTGAAACACGCACCTCTGGATAGCACAAAAAAGGGCCAACCCTCTCCATGCTTAGTCAGATCCGGAGCTCTACCGGACACTGACGCTCCTATAGCTGTAAATTCTGCGCTTAGGGCTAAATTCATGTTTTACCTTTGATTGAATACCATTGTTCTTGTTTTTAACTAAAAACTTCTCCATGGGTTGCATAAATTTCCTTTACATCTCAAAACATTCACAATCTCTACTAAGCATTCACAATCCCTACCAAAACAACATAAAAGTCTCTCAGCAACTTCAAAAAGCGTAGGGTTGGCGAAATAGGCAATATTCATCAAACATAGGCCTACCCCGGCCATGCCATGGGATGAAGGGGGGTCGAATCCAAGGGTCCATAAATGCTGGCTCTGAAGAGGTGACATCCCCAAACGAGGTCTCAGCCGTGGGATAGGGTATTCCGGTCATTGGTGCCCATCTGCTCGTTCCGCGCATCTTCCAGCCAATATAGTAGGCTTGGGAACCATAGATTTCTAACCGTAGCGGGTGGATTTTCTCAGTCCAGACACACCCTATTCCACTGGTATCAAAGTCACTGTCAGCAGCAGACTCCCTGGACTCAGTCGATGGGACAGTGTTGGCTACATCCTCAACGAGACTCAGCTCATGTATCGCCCCAGACCACTTTGAAGGAAGACTCTCAATTGGGACGGGTAGATGGGCTTCCACCCACTCCTCTACTTCGTACTTGTCCTTAAGATCTTCTTCCCAGTTTTTGGTGGGGTAATGCACTAACTCCAGTCTCCAAGGGGTAAATTCAACACAGTCCTCCACATAGCTTGTCACCTGCTCAGACCACTGGGCCAACTTCTGGAGCCACTTCTCCCTGTGCCTTGCCGCACAGTCTCTACCCTTCTTCCTGTTCGTTCGGTCTTTTGGTGTCTTTAAGTAGACATTCCCAGGCCACTCCACCGCTTTCTCCGGCTCTCCCGTCCAGTCGCCGGGAGTTGACTTGTCTCTGATGGGCCGTCCCGTGGGTGCATCTGGCAACTCCCCTCGCTCGGGTCTCTGCANTGCCCTTCCAGGTCTGCCAAATCACACAGGGAAGCCACCTTGTCTTCTGACAGGATAGACTTTAAATAATTGTGAGAATATACAAAAATGCTAGCAAGCATGAAAAAAAAAAGA
>JABWIB010000255.1:133274-146159 GCA_016617825.1 Platyplectrum ornatum
TAAATATATATTGGAGGCCCTCCTGTTCACTACTGACTAAATTGCTCTGGCTACTGTTTCCCTGTATTGTCCATGCAATGAGTCTGTATGGACAGCAGGGCAGCTGGAGCTGGAGCACAGTAGTCGTATACAGTATACAGTCATATACTGTCTTTCTGCTGTCTTGTCAATAACAAGCACTTTTACTGACAAGCTTTACTCTTAAACTTATCAGTTAATTTTCATTCATATAAAGCACTTGTCAATAGTAAAGCACTTCTGTGACAAGACCACAAGATGGATGGGGAGCTGCAGGACCACAATGCACTAATCGCTAAATTTCGCGTGTAGTATTTGAGTACTGTATTCACTGTCCTGCCCCCATATGCTGTTTACAGCTAACTCAATTGTATGGACAGCAAAGGAGCAAGTACCAGTGCACAATACTACACAAAACTTGACCACACCCGAAGGATGCTAAAATGTCTAGTTAAAATCCTGCTTATCCCTGCACAGTAGACGGGAAGGCACAATACACTGTGGTATGCCGATCTGCACAGATCTGGTTTGCAGAAAGGTCTGGATATGGTCCTATATGATGTGTTGAGGACTTTTCTTGTTTATTTTTTACACTTTTCTCTATCCATTTCCCCTTTTGTATCTTGACCCTTTATATGCAAGAGCAGTGTAAACACATTAATTAAACCAAAACACACAGGATCCTCTGCACTCCCAGAAAAGATTATTAATGTTACACAATAACCTTTAAAAATGTTCATGAATAATGAAGTAATGAATTCTGCAGCAGCAAATAGGTTTATTTATTTGGGGGAAGGAAGTAAAAAAGCAATGATACAGATTAAACTTTGAAAGTGATGATGTATGAATTAAATCCTTCTTAGAGTATACTGCTAATTTGTCTTTTGACTGGAGGTGTTTCTTTTGCCCTCCTGTCATTTTGTTGGCAGATATTCCCCCTATAATTGGTTTTCTAGTATTAACACGGGTTACCAGCAGAGGTATAAGGTACAATGGGTAAGTTCAGCATTGTACCACTTATAAAAGGTTTAGTATAAAAAAATCGATTACTTATTTTGTCCCGACTCCTGCTCCTGGCTCTCTTCACCGTGTTCTATATTACTATTTCCTGGTTCTGTCCCCTTATTTTATCAGACAGTTTTTGAGTCAATGGCCGCCAGAAGAATACCCCAAGAGTTATCCCTCTTGGCACTTTTGCAGCAATAGGTTAACTGTCTGCATTACAACTATTGTGTAAATGTGAGTTTCATCTGACTATTCCTCCCTATTTGAATAAATACTTTGAAACCACATTAAGTGTGTTAGACATCCACTTATTTACCATCCATAACAAGTTTCACAACAAGGATTGATGGAGCTCTTTCAACACATGCTGCTTGCACTAGCTTCATAAAACGTGGCCATCCGTTGACCACAGAGCGCTCACTTCAAAGACTAGCATGCCACTTGTCAAGTGGTCACATGTTTTATTCTCTATGTCAGCTGCTTTGAAAGTTTACTTGTGAGGGATGATGGTTTGGATCCTGCCTGTCTGATATGGATAATAATTTGAGATAATGCACAAGTGAACAGGGTAGAATTCCGATTGTCATCTTGAATGTATGCAGGCAAATCTGTGCATTCTCTTCCTCTATCAGATCCTGAAGTAAATAAATCAGTTATTGAAATCTCCCTGCAGGCTTTATTCAAGCAATTGCAGGTGGAACAGGCAGGTAACATCACCAAACGAAATTGATGTCAAACTCGCAACTTATATTCCAAAATTATGTCAGCAATCAGTTGGTATAATAAAGAGATTTCATGTGTATATTTAGTAAACCGACATGACAATGTCATATACAATTGGAGCTAATTAAGCAAACAATACCACCCCATATATAAGCCTTAAGGCTGGCATGATATTGCGGTAGCCAGTGAATTTTGCAAATTTGATTGATGGTTCCTCGGTCCCCCTCTTTTAAAAGAAATTTACGTCAAAATGTCATGTTAAAGTAGAGATGTGTTTTGCTAGTTAGTGTTTGATTGTTCTCTGCCTCTCTTGACAGAATGGGAGACGTAATGAAAAAACTGTTTCTTGTGCGCTTTCCACAATAGCGAAACAGTGACAACTGAGTATCTAAACAGCAATAATGTTAGATGGTATTTATGTGGCGAAGCTGTGACAACTGCCATCTACGGATGAAAAAGTCACTTAATGAAGAAAATTGGGGAGGAAAAGTAAATGTGCTGGTTTGAATATTAGCTATTGTTAATTTAATGAGAAAGTTTATCCTAAAATTTAAACTGACTGTCAAAAAAAGACATAAAAGGGCTTATACATACTTAAACATTACAGATAATTATGGTTCCAGAAACAGACTGCCTATATTTACAGCTCACTAGCAGTTCGTTTTGTGCTCACTACAATTCAGCTGTAATTAGTGTTTGTTATACTCATTACATTTTGTCTGAATTGCAGACTGGTGCGCTTGGGATGAGGCTGAGTGAAAACTTTGGGTGGAAAATATAAGCAAGTGGCTTCGAGATGTTCAATAACCCACTGCACACACGGTGCTCAGGGGTCATTAGACCCAGGGGCAGATACTCCCCTTAACCCTGGCCAGCTATGGTTCAGGGGAATGCAGCAGAATCATTCAATGAAATCTCCCAGAACAACCACAACATACCACACTTATCTCCATCTACACTCTCTCTTTTCCCCTTTGCCCCGCCACCTCACATCTCACATGAATGTTACCTCTCACGCATCCAGGACACCTGAGCTGCCCTCTTACACTGGGACAACCTTCCTCAACCTATTAGGCTATCTAAAACCCTCAAGGCCTTCAAATGCTCCCTCATAGCCCACTTCTTCAGACTGGATGACCCCTCCTCCACCTAAACTTTTTACCTTCTATCTCCTCATCCCAATGTCTTTTGCACTGTCCACCCTTCCTTCTTAGCATGCTAACTCATGTGAGTAGGGTCCTCCATCCTCATCTCCCTCTACCTGGCCCTCCCTTCTCTCCCTTACTTCTATTTCTCCTGAAACTATCTCCACCTTTCTTTATTGACTTCTTTACTTTCTCCCATCACTTTGGCTTTTCTACTTTTTTTTATCTGTACTTATATTTGCACCATTATATAACAATTTGGTTACGAAGGGCCATCGTGAAATTATTCATTTTACAAATAACATTAATATCACTGCTAGTTAACTGCATTTAGCCATTTTCATGCTTTTACAGATTTCCTTCACTGGTATTACCCCATCCAGCTTACATTCAGCTATGGAAGCATATAACATTTACTGATCACTGACAA
Source organism: Platyplectrum ornatum (assembly GCA_016617825.1). NCBI lineage: Eukaryota > Metazoa > Chordata > Amphibia > Anura > Limnodynastidae > Platyplectrum > Platyplectrum ornatum. The sequence goes on from JABWIB010000255.1 coordinate 136,596, forward strand.
AGGTATTGTTTCACTTGTAACTCTAATCAGTGAGTCATTTATGGCCATTGTGCAGACAGTAATTAGAAATCTAGTTGGAGCAATGATGGCAACCACAGGACTCTTTTGGCAGCATTATCCTTATACAAAACATTTCTATTAACCTAACAGTACTGTTGGAGCACTGACTTGGGGACTTGTATATAAACACTTAGGTAAAAAGGGATTAGAGAACAATGATGGCTACAAATGTTTACACAATGAACCTATTCACAAGCGGTTATTTGAGCATGGGTAATGTACTTTTGGTTTAGTTAACTGGCTTACATTCCATGGTGGTCTTTTATGTAAAGTCATAGAGTATGGGTGAATTCATCCACTCTTGTTCAAATAATGGTAGCATATTGTTTAGAAAGGCAAGTCTTTATATGTCAGCTTAAACTAGTCATAAGGGCTTTCGCTGAAGCCTTTCGCTGAAGACTAATAGAAAAGTGACTTCTTTGTTGCATTACCTTTGTTTAAATCTATCTGCCATGTTCATCACTGTTTCTTAGTTAGTGGTCAGATTAGAAATTTGTAAACATGATTTATGTTGGACTGCTATAGCAATCAAGGCTCTGACTGCAGCATCAGCATAGGGGTGGTCTCCACAAAATTCAGTACCGCACACAGGGCTGTCAAGATGAATTCTGGTCCCTGGTACAACAACTTCTTGGGCCCCCTTCTCCCATAGATGATTATTAAATATAAGACATTAAAGGGGTGGTGTCCAAAATATTAGTGGTTGGCTGTGTCTCTAGCCTTCCAATTTTTCCCCTCGTGTGTCACCTGCTGTCCAACCACCCACCAATCCCTGTAATGAACATATTTTACTAGTTTTCTTGTGCTCCTCTCCTTTGTTACACTCTCTGCTGGCGAGACCACTCTCCTCCATTGCTTACAATACAGAACAGTTGGTGTTTTCTTGCTTTATAACAATATAAATCACTTTAAAGAGGAAGAGGAAGTCAGAGCACTCACATTACATTTGGAGGTCCATCTGCTGCTGCCGTCCATCTGAACTTACAACTGCTTTGTAAATTCAGACTTTTATACCTTAATATTTAGGAAACTGTTGAGAGGCTTTTTTCATTAGCTCAATGGAAAATGGAGTTGGTGAATGAATACAAGCTTAGATACACCCTTAATGTACAACATACCTGCCCCCACCATTATGTATACATGTTTCACGCATGAAGCCCTACTGTTGCTAAAAAAAACTTCCAGCACGGAAGGCTCGATCTTAAGATTATAGAAACAGTCTGGAAGCCCAGTTGCATATGAATCTGTTCTCGTTCTCCACTGTTTCAGAATCTATTTGAACTTACCTGACCAGCGGCGCAGTTCAAGGAAGTACTTCCTCCCTGTCATTCATTGCTTAAAAAGCTCTAGTCATTTGCTGCAGATTTTCCATGATAGGACAGTATTGAGAAATGTGACAGGTGAAGTTTAATACGCTTTCCCCACCATGCAGTTCATTGCAACTATCATCAGTGAATGCATGCACAGGACAGCCACACTTCCTCACAGAGCAACCATCCAACTTAGTGCTCCATTTACTAATAATATCACTGGGGTCGATATTACATTCGTCCAGGCTCGCAGCACCTCGCTGCAAACCTGACATCGCCCTCAGCATTTACATACACTTACCTGTCCGGCGGTGTCCCTCCATGAGCCGCGGGATTCCTGATGCCATCGATTTTTCTCCGGGTCCCAGCGCATGCCCAGTATATCATTGCTGGGACTAATGTCTAAGCGATGTCCCAACATCGGTATACTGCACATGCGCCAGGCGCCGGGGAAAATCGCTGGCAGCAGGAATCCCGCGGCTCATCTGTGAGGTGAGTAAACTTCGTTTTTTTTATTTATTATGTTACTTTTCTACTTTTTGCAGTGTCCCTGAAGACTCCCTATATTTCCCTCTCCCCTTTTCCTCCCTCTAATAGAAGGAGGAAAAGGGAGGTGTATGGGGAGACTGCAGGGACACTGCAGTTATCGCTATCTTTAGATGTAGATAATTTTTCCCTTGGAGCGGCGTGGGTTTATAAATATCAAACACATCGATCTCATATTATAAGGTCCGAAAACTGACTTTATTATATGAAATCGATAATATCAGGGCTTAATATCAGGCTGTTCTGAAAAAGAGCATAATAGTCATCTGCTACTGCAAAGTATCTGTTCCTTTGTTTAAGATCCAGAAAGCAGGCTATGACCTGACCCTCTTGTTAACATGCCTAATAAAAGCTGACTTACATATCTGGCAAATATTCTGTATTTAAAACCCCAAATACCAACCTGGATGGATCACTGACCTCATAGTAGAGTAGCCCCTATTTCACATGACTTATGTTAATTGCATCAGATACAGAGCAAGCCTCTGTCCTTTTAAAAACCAAATCCTAAAATACAGGCGCTCAACCGAACAATGGCAAACAACTGGGAAAAAGCCCATTTCTTGCTATTCTTTATCTAAGAGACAAATATTTCCTTTTATTTATTGCATGCAACTACAACAGAAAACTGTTACAAATATTAAAATGGTTTAAGCTCTAAGATATAAAGAAAGGAAAGAATATTGCTGTAAAATATTCCACTTCCTACTGAGCAATTTCAAAGGACCAAACTGCATAGTCGTATTGGATAGAAGGTAAAATAGTCCCCCCGGGGCAATCTCATGGCATGTTTGTTAGTCCCAAAAGTAAAGGAAGCTTACTCTCTGCTAACTGATCAGGAGGTGTCATGTATATCCAGCCTGTTAGGATGCACATATTCCACAAGCCGTAGCTAAGTAGACAGGAGAAAATCAGGTCTGATGTATTGGTGACATGCTATCCTACCGCATCGATGTCTTGTCTTTGGTTTGCTGCAGAGCTCCTATTTAGGAAAGATTAATTTTGAATCTGTGTCACCCATGTGTCTCCACAGGTATAAGATCTGTCATCCAGACTGTCACCAGTAACATAAAGAAATGCTGCTTGTGAGTGCAGGATGCCATAAAGAATCTACGGCAAGAAGAAGAGGGAGCAAGACCGAGAGGGGGAACATGTGTTTTATTTTGAAGCCAAAGCACACGGAAAAACAAGAAAATTGGTTTTGGCTTAAAACCTTGCTTATTTAGAGGTGATAAACATTCTCACCGCCTATAAATATTTGCTTGCTTCATGCACTTTGTAGAAAGAGTTAAATGAAGATTTCTTGGCATTGATAGTTAGGACCTCAGTGTTCATACTTAATCTTGGCAGCTCTTATCAGCTGAGGAAGAGATTTTTAACAACCAAACCATAAGCAAGATAAAGTGTCAACAGTTTTCAGGAAAGGCCTTTCAATGAGCCAAGATGACTTGTCTGTGCTGCAGGCATTAGGACAACATATGTCATTGTGTTTGAGATTGAAGAGCAAAGAGATGTGCCATGTTCCAATGATAATGGTGCCAGTATTTTTAACTGTCTTAACTATATCAGTGCCAGAATAGTAAGCACTGTTATAGACTTGTACTGAGCACAATTATTTGAGGCTTTTTACGGTCCAAATATGTTGAAAATTGCCCGTGTTTCGGGTTGAATACTTTTTGGCTGCCTGTGAACATATATTTGCAACATGTTTGTAGCCCACTTGGTGAACGCGTGGATAGCTCTTTTATGTAGGCTCTTTCACACCTTCAATGGAGCATGCTGTGGAAAACTGTGGCTCACCAGCTGACAGCCGCAATATATCCAAGTGTTAGCTGCCAAACCATCAGTCATAATGGATAGCCCCCAGCATGCCCTGCCAGGCAATGGTAATATAATCTCAGTAATTTTAACTTTAGTGTAATGCATGACGTCTCATTAGGGTCTAAAATTTACTGAATATAGTAAACAAAAGGAGAAATTGCAGTGCAGCATCCATAATTACACAAAGGTGGCATTTATTTATATCTAGGATTGCAATATAACCTACTATGGTGCATACGAAAGCAGCACAGACTCCTGGGCCTAAATTTACTAAGCAGGGAGATTGCTGGGAGATTCAAAAGTGGGAATGTTGCCCATAGCAACCAATCAGATTCGAGCTCACATTCTCCAGTATGTAAAATGAAGAGCTTGAGAGCTTGAATCTGATTGGTTACTATGGGCAACATCCCCACTTTCCAATTTCACTGCAAACTCACCGCTTAGTGCAAAACATGTGATGTCCCCCTCCCCTTTAACTTTATACTAGCATTTGATGAAGAAGAGGATGGTGACTGTCAAACTATCTGGAGCATTGCCCACATGTTAGGTGTGTAGCTGGGCAGCTGTAGCAGTCCAGCTAGTGACTGAAACTATTATTTATTCATTCATTCATTCATTCAATCAGAAACAGCTGAGATCTTGCCTGTGATCCAGCAGCAATAGATACACTTATGTGAAGCGGCATCGTCCAGTACAGTGGCATTATTGAAACACTATAAATACCAGTGTCTATATAACTAAGAGTCAGAGAAAGAGCTGCTGACGTGGCTATTTTCTTTTTTAATCACATAAACTATATTATTCTGTTCACTTCTATTTACTATCCTTTTAAAAAAAATATTTTGCAAACAAAGAAATTCGTCTCTCTATATTATTTTTTAGTTGATATAATAAAGTTCATCTTTTTAAATTTATTACTGTAGGGAAAGAAACAATTGCAGGAGTGCGCCTCTTAAACAATCTTTCTTTCTCCCTTTTTTGTATCAAATTACTTTCAGTACATCTCAAGCGCTTGGAAAATTTAAACATAAACCTAGATTTTTACACAATCACAGTTCTTCTTGTTCTTAATGTCTGAAATGTCTTTTCTCTTATCTCTTAATAGAGTTTGAATGTATCAGAATGGGATTGGAGCACACTACTATAAAAATGCACAAAAACTGGGGTAGACCCTCAATTGTTGCATGTAAAAAACACTGTATCTCATCATAAGATGGGGCCAGATTCAGGTTTACACATGGGGACATTTTCTGGTCGTTAAGATCATAAAATGTTTCCTTTTGGTAATGCTGGTGAGCCTTTACTACTTGATACATTATACAGTGGAACGGGTCAGGGCTGCAGGTCCAGGCAAACATTTCTTAATACAAAGCTCTGTAGCTTCCAAACATTGTGCAGCTGTGCTCTGGAGCTCTCCCTTTAAAATCAGAGCATTCTACAGGTCCCCAAGAAGACCATATAAGAGAGTGCAGACATACTGCAGATAGAGACGATTGGTTTATGCAACATGGGACAATACGCATTAGCAATTGATAGTTAAAATGCTCATTCATATTTATAAAGCAACGATAGACTAAAAATATACATTATCTAATGTCCATATTTCAAATAATTCTTTATACATCTCCCTCAACTGTGTTCAATTCTAATGAACCTGCGCCTTTCCTGGATATTTAATATTGCATGCTACTCTTCGGATATGTTTTTTTCTTTAAGTATTTGTCTTTACTACTCTTTTCTGTGAACGCCATGATGAATAATTGTACCGTTGCTTTTGCTTTTATGCTCTGTTTAACAAAGATTTTTTCCCCCCTCTTCTTCTTAGGACTTGCACTTTTAATATAACGGTAAACCCAGAGAAAATCATTTCTTTACAACTCCTCTATAAAAACAGAAGCTATGCCTTAAAAATAATTAAACTTAAAAGTTATAAATCTCCCTGTTCGGTAGCCTGCGCCTCAAGCCTCCGGAGGATGCTTCTCCGCTATCTGACTGTGGAAGCCGCTTCTTATATTTTTGGGACAAAAGGCATTTTTATTACAGTAATTTATCACAGGAATAAAAGAGGCTCTTCTGAAACACTGAATAATTTTGAAAGAAATATGTTTTTAAAATTAAAAATGCAGGATGTGTGCACACTGGCTTCCCCTAGGGAGGCATTTCTGCAAGTACTGTAACTGCACAGATAGTTTTAATGCGGTTGCCTTCCATTATTTAAAGTGTGATTGTATTTCTCCCGCTCGTAGTCTTGTCAGCTATAAATAAAAAATAAGGGTTGAATTGTATTGGGTATCAGTAAGCACCTCTATTATTGATACTTAATGGGACTTTGAAAGAATACGTTGTAAGCTTTATTTTGATCTTAAACCTTTTTGGCTGTAAGGTGGAAAGAAAGTCAGATTGCTTACATTTAAATCTACCCATCTCTCTGCCAGGTTCATTGGCCTCCATGGACGATCAAGGTTTAACCTGTGCAGTGTTTTCTAGCATTAATGAGAAAATAGATGAAACAAAAATGTACAGTACTTTCTCAGGAGACCACATAAATTATGGTATCTGTTCCATGATAAACATTATTATATTTTTTATTATTATTTTTTGCTGTCTTTTATTGCAACAAGTAGTGATGCTCTTTCAACTCCTTAATATCTTATTGCTTGAATCATTTCACATAACACATTGGACCAGATCGAGTCCCATATGTGCAAGTGGGCCTAAATTCCTATCGTAAAATCGAGTCAGGTCCAATAAAAGAGTTGGACATATGCAAAAGAGGTTGCTGATTTCGAGAGTTATAGAGTAAAGGCAAAACTATTTATTTATAACAATTTATAAATGAAACATAAAGCTACTCAGTATGTAAGTTCCCTGCATGCAACAGAATTATAATTCACTTGCACAACTCACAATGAAAACATTGATTCAGAATAATTGGAAAGTTATGCACATTATAATACTGAGTTAAGAAAAGTACACAACATAAATATAAGTCACATGTAAACATACTTATAAGAGAAGTGACTCTCTATGATTAAATTACAAGCCTGAATCCCTGACCTACAGTGCTCCTGGAAAGGTGGACCAGGAACTCATGCAACTTCTGGCCAAGGTTGTTGTAAGACCAGATTGTCCTGCAGACAGCAAGACCACACAATTTGTGAAAGCTTTACAAGATTATAGAGGAGCTGATCCCCAGACATTTCAAAGCACCTAAACCTAAGTTTTAAAAGACCAGAGGTATGTTCTATCACACATCTAGTGGCTCTTTATATCTGTGGTATGCATGAGTCATTTGCCTGGAGTAACACCCATATCATCTGAAAAAAAAAAAAAAATTAAACCATGTTTGCAGAGTGTGTATTGACTATTGTTTTAGATACATAATTTACCCAACAGCCAGACCTCAGGCACATGTCATTGTTCAAATTTGGAGAGCTGACTGTTTCAGGATTTACAGTAGGAGTCATAGCTGGTAAGTGCACTCATAATTTTTTGGTTTGCATCACAGATCACCTGCATTTTCATCAAATTGTAGTGATGACGATTTGTGCAGAGATGGGCACTACCCCTAGATAGTCGCTATCTATGGCTCCCATTACAGATGGAAATCCTGATAGCCGATAGCATGCCAACTTAAGTTCACATCACTCTGTATCCTGGCGGGGGACGCATACTTATGGGCATGTCAATTTAGCCAAAACACGTAATATTTGAAGAAGGCCCAAGAATGGCAAAAATGATTTTGGTGGCAGGAACTGGAGTTGGTGATGTTGCTCATTTTCTTCTTATGACCTCTCACATTGTGCTGCATATGTTTGTAGCACAACCATGGTTCCTATATATAAATCTATAAAGGCCTAACCATTGGAGAATATCGATTTGGGTCAATTTGCTTGGAGAAGGCACTTTTGTAAATGGTATTTCAGCTAATCTCAATGTTGATTTTGTGCCAGTTTGCCAAATCATTGTTTAATAAAACCTAAACGACTATGTTGGTTATGTTAAGGGTAACAGATTAGGCCTTCTAAACAAAAGTCATCAACATTCAGTACCATTTATACCTTATATTTGCATGTAATAAATAACCTAATAAGTTATGTACAAATCAAGCATAAACTGGTCAGAGGGCATCAGTACCATGGACAGTGTTTCTGCTAAATACAAGTTTTATCTAAACATTGTGCTCCCTAAGTTTTATCAACATCTATATTTCTATTACAGCCATGCATGGATTGAGCTGTTTTCTTTGCAGGAAAGTGTTCCAAGGCTGTAATCTGCAGTGGATTGTGGAAGTTCTGTTAAGTATAACAACAGGGTCAAAACGTTATTCTGTCCACAGAATAACATTATGCAATGTTAACATTATGTAACAAAAAATATTAGTATTATAAAATTTGTATTGCACTACAAATACTGTAAAGTATAAGCCTCCTTTAGGATATTACAGCTTCAATTGCGAATTATTCTAGCATTAACCATGTACATACAGTCATGTACTAACTAAATACTTACTGTCAGGTAAGTCATGGCACAAATCATACATGCACGAAGACTACTGTGTGACATAGGTAACAAGAGCAGAAATGAGAGAGGAGGCTGAGAAGCAGGGTGCTGTAGGGTGACCTCTAGTGGCCAAGAAATTAAATACACTTTAAAAAAAAAAAACAAACCCTATGAAAACAAACCAGTAATTCTTTAAGAGGAATATTGCTAACCTTAAGGGTGGAAGGGGGTTTCCAGGCAACCAGAACCCCCCCCTTTGTGTGTCCCTTCAACTCATGCTTGCTCATACCTGGAAACACTAAGTTGATGTTTCTTGCTGAAATCATGATCAGCATTAGGGTTACCACATTTTCGTCTTTAGATTCCCAAACAGAAACCCCCACCCCCCTACACACTGAAAAAAAAACCTTGTATATGACACAAAGTGCTGTAAAGTGCCATATTCCCGGCCATTGTATAGTCCGGGTACAGCACAATAAGCGTTTCCTTTTGTCCGGGCGATTCCCAGATGGGTGGTAACCCTAATCAGGATCCAACCAATATTCAGCTTAGAGAAGAAATTGGATTCTTATGATTACACCCATATGATCACCTGGTAGAACACCATTTCCTGGTGTGTTTTATTAAATCCTGTGATCACAATTGGGATTTATTAGTCTATATAAGACTTAAAGGTTCTTCTTCTTAAAGGTTTGGATGTGTACCGTTACCCGGAGGTATTACAGATTAGATTAGAAATGTGGCTGCAATGCCACATTTTATATGATTTCTATGATTGTATTTGTTAAGTCTGGCACCAGATAATATATTTTTATTTTATGTATTTTGAATAAAAGCTATGCATATTATAAAATCTAAATAAACAAAGGGACCAGGATACGCGCTTCCCTCGGCTGCACCCCCAAACTAGCTCTGGGTATACACCTTTTTACCCAAATACGCAAACATATATACAGAAATGAGCTAATTCACAGTGCGCCAAGCTACAAATATCNAAATCTACAACGTATTCATAGGGGGTTAACCCAATCAAATATACATTAAATCAATATAANTATTCGTACTTCAGACGGTATTATAGAGAAATATACAATTATAGTGCAATATTCCAGATATAAAGTTCTCTCCAGTTGATAGGTATATTCAACCGGAGAAGATAGCCACAACAAATAACTCAAAAGTCACTTTACACAGTCTTTGGGCGGAGTTCCGTTTCAATAAGATTCCTCTTGGACGGTACACCTCAAAAAATAAGAAATAGCAGATCCTAGTGCACACTGTGTCATACCACGGTACATGTAATCACATATCCTACTCACATGGG
>JABWIB010000256.1:0-13323 GCA_016617825.1 Platyplectrum ornatum
AAATCTGTTAGATGTGCACTCATTAAATGCATGTTTTGTGAGTACACATGTAACAGATTTCTGCTGTGAGGGTCATTTATCTGTTGATTGGAAAGATTATCTTTCTGGTGTATGGCCAGCTTAATTCCAACAAGCAGGGCCGGTGACGGGGTAATAAGGGGGACAGCCAGTGGTGGGTTTCAGCAGGTTCTCACTGGATCTATAGAACCGCTTCCTAATGTTGGTACTGGTTCTCGGACCCGGTTCCTAATGACTGCCAGCTGCGCTCATTAAATATAGTTACGCTGCACAAATGATGTGCACTCATGTCTGCCCAGTGTGCAGAATTCCTAGCTTTATTATCATCTTAACATTTACATAAATGTATTTATGTATTTCAGAATCTCAGTAGTCTTCATCTACTTCAGCAATTATAAGGGTTAATGGACAATGATCTGGTAGGCCTGAGTTTTTTGTTTACTTTTTTTTAATAAAAATCCAATTTTGGCCGATGGAAAGAGGCGGGTCTTGGGTGGAGTCAAGGCATGGGTGGGGTAAGGGGCGGAGCTTGGGCATAGAACCTCATAGGCAAACACAGGGGTGGTTTCTGGTTGCCCAGAAACCCCCCTTAATGTTGCTGTATTATATGCGGGTTATATTAAGTATTAGGAGCTGACACACTGTATGAAGTAAATAAGAGGTCTGAGTTGATATTCTGCAATGTGTGTGGCATATCAAGATATAGGAGTGACACACAATATACATTATATAGTCCCATTCCTGGACACGAATCTATCCTATATATATATATGCTATATATACCCAAATATACACCTGACACCTAATATACCCAATATATACTTATCACTACTGAGAGGGTCCCCCAAAAATCTGTGTGTACCGGGGCCCCAAAATTTCTGTTGCCGGCCTTGCCAACAAGACAGAGTATTTTGTACCTGGTGAATGGGTCATGTTGGAGGGTTTGATAAAAACAATTTTACATCACCATGGACTGGATACAGACCTCCATGAATAATCTGTAAGAGAGAGGTCTGTAAATCCCCACGGGTGAGGGGAATGAACTTACAGAACTTTACCTTATTTATCCGCACAGATATATTTTTCTACAAAAGCAGATCCATGCAGAACTGTTTAATGCTGACTCAATCTGCATGCTACCCCCAGGGCCGACGTCAGTACAAGCGGGGCCTGGGACTGACAAAATCCGCAAGACTCGGGCCCAGTCCCCAAGTAACATCATGACGTCACAACATCTGCCTGGAGCCGGGAGCTCACTTAGATGCCAGAGGGAACACAGATGGAAATCTGCCACATGAAGGCTTTCCCTCTGTATTCCCTCTGCTACCGCTGCACGCTGGTGACATAACACCAGTCTCCTGCTCAGTCCGGGTCTGGGATAATAGGCCCCCGTCCCCCACCTGATGGTGGCCCTGGCTACCCTGACACCTTAGAGGGATTAGGAAAGTGATTAGGTTTACCGACCCCTGTGCGTATCTCCAGGCATTACTAGCAGATCCATTACTAGCACAAGGCAGGCTGACAAGTGGTGGCCTGATTTACCTACGGGTTATAAGAATATAAGCATAAATAATAGTACTGCATAATGCCTTCTGTTTACACATTTATTTTACAAAGACTGGAATGTAACTGTTAATATTATTATCATCACTTATTTATAAACCGCTAGTAACATCTGCAGTGTTGCATTTGAAGAAATGAAAGCTATGTTATTAACAATTTTCCCTGCACATATTAAATACATTAATAATTTGAAAATAGCTATGTAACACAAGATTAAGACAGAGACTTAAGAATAGAGCGGCAGGTTCCTGGCACGAGTTTTATCAAGCTAGAAATGAGCTTTAGGGCTGCACCTGTTCCTCGCAGCAGTTCACTCACATTCAATCCCTCAGGAAGATGAAAAGAAGTGTGGGTGGGAAAGATTTCATTTATGTTGAGTTACCATGGCTGGGCCAGCGTTATGGAGGTGCCAATGCAAACGGCGTGTGCTTAATGACACTGGTAGTCCCATTGCGGCTTAAAAAAATATAAAAATTCTCTGTTATTTAATTAATTAATGTCCATTTAGATGCTTAATTATTGTACCTATGAAGTAAGGGAAATTACCTGAGCAGCTGGTTGAAGAGTTGCCTCAATGGAGTAGACTATGGTATGGAGGTGAATGAGGTCCACAGAGGGAAATAAAAGATGGAGGCATGAAAGATAAGAGAAGTACCAGTAACCACAATGGGATTAAAAGAAAGGAAGATGGTAAGTGGGATGGATGGTAAGCTTAATACAGTAGGCTGTAGTATATATACACACACATGACTTTTAAGGCATATTGCCAGTGAGGTCCTACAGGAGAGATAGGTGCATGCATAGATAGGAGGACATGTCGCCATTTATATTCAATGTCAGATATGTTCCTCAAGAGGGCATAGAAGAGGAGGAGTTGCGAGGTGACGTTATACTACAGCTTCCATTATGTGAAATATCAAGTCACCAGTTATGTGTGTTATGTTTGCTCTGTAATGATATTTGAACTAATTGCTTTGCAGAACATAAGGGACCATGGGCTCTATTTACAAAGACCTTTTAAGGTGATAGTGCCCTTTTTCATGTGAAACCACCATTATTGGTATTTACAATGCTTGGATCGCATTGGAAACCTAAACATATGAAGATAGCGTTATTCAGCGGTTACCGAAATTACCTAATGTTGTAACTCCTTATATTCAACATCAACATTGACCACCATACCACCATATTTTCCTTAAAATGTGATATGCTCCATTTTTTTTGCAGCCTCATTTAATATGAATCCCATAAGTGTTATAGTGTATGAAATTACATAATCTACGCATAGAACTTTACTTTCCACTGTAATAACTGTCCATAAAAACATATATAACAAATATATAAATATAATCCCCTAACAAACTACATATATAATATTTCAATGTTAATAAATATATTTAATGGTTAATTCTTTTAGTTTGGATTTTGAAAGACCTTGCAGGACAGGTTCTCTGCGAGGAACATGCATGTAAATAGACCCCCATATCCAGAGCTGAAAATAAGAGAGGAAAGTTACACCTGATTAAAACCATAATGGATTTCAGGGGACATTCAACTAATGGAAACACAAAGGCCCTGTTCTCCCTGTCCTAGCCCCACGCCGAATAACTTTTAGATGTTGCAGAAAGTGACTTTAAAGCTGGCCATACACTTAAGATAAATTGTTCCAATCGAAAGATTTTTCAAGAGTGGGCAAAACCATGTTGAATTGCAGGGGAGGTAAAATGAATGTTAGCATTTGCATGCAGGGAGGATTTATTTTTGCATGTTGCACACAGATACTGACCAGCGTTACTGTTACACTGTTATTACACTTGTGCTGGAAACATCATCTCTCTCTCTAATACTGATTGCAATACTAATTCAATTTGCCTCCCCTGCAATTCAACATGGTTTTGCCCACTCTTGAAAAATCTTTTGATTGGAACAATTTATCTTATAGTGTATGGCCAGCTTTACACAACCTGTATCTGTAGTCATGACAACTCAAAGAGAGAACGAATTGACACTATCCCATGAAACACTTGTGCAGTCTTGGCTGCTGTGATCTTTCATTAGCAATTGCACTGAAAGTATAATTGGAAATAATAAGTTTAGCCTGCTGATGTTGTTTCAGGCAAGATCCCACATGTTACAGTTAATGAATCTCAGCACTTCAAGCAGACCATTAACCTGTATATATTTGCAGCTGCTTTATAAAACGTAAAAGGTGTCCACTTCTTATTTACTGAATTAGAACAATGCTTTCCTTGTAACAATCATAACATGATAATGCAGATATTAAGTACTTGAACAGTAAGAGACACTCTCTACAAATGTTAAGATGTCCTTGGATATGTATTTTAAAGGATTAGATTTTATATTGGCACACACACAGGAGGAACCCAGTTTCTACCATTTGGTTTTTATGAAGGTGCATGTAAATGCTGACTGGCCGGCATACCGGGATCCGAAATCCATGAGTCTTTCTGAGATTCCAAGAGAGTTGGCGACCCTGGTATCCAGGGTACAACATAGACACAACAGACCTGGTCAAACTATTCTGAACTGCAGGGGATGGTACATTTAGGGTTAGCCTGCAGGGACTGTTACTATTAAGGGAAAGTTAGAGTTAGGTTGCAAGAAGGGTATGGATTGGAGAATAAGAGGTTAGGGTCAGAATGGTTAGGTGAGTGTTAGGGAGATGGAAGGGGATACTGGTTGGGTTTGGAGAAAAACTTGCCTGTGGACGAGCTGTGTTGTGTAGAGGAACGCAGTAAGTCTGCTTCCCTTTTGTCTTCCTCTTTTCAATGCATGGTTGCCAGGGACAGTCCTGAGAAAACGGGGTCGTTCGAACCAGCAAACCACATGTCTGAATAGTGCTGTCCAGCAATTACAGGCCCCACTGAATCCTTTGCTCCGAATCTGGCCGATTATTATCCTTATTATTTTAGTATTATATTGATCAGACATTTCTCTATACTTTAACCCACTAAAGGTGAAGAAACTGTAATCTGCTACTTGAGCTATATACACTGCGATGTACAAACCACAGATGAAGCCGCTGATAACAGCCTGGAAACACGTCGGAGGCTGCTGCATGTTTAATAAAGAGTGAATGGAAACCTTTCCTCACAGTTACTTTGTGACTATCAAATGAAATGAATGAAACTGCATCCTTATGTCCTCGTGGGATTTACACCATCCCAAAGCAAAATGGCTTCTGTGAAGATCTGATGAAAGATATTGCATATTGCATTTCTTCCTGGCTTATTGGAGCTTTGTGTCTGTGGAAAAGGGATTAAATATAGTTCTTTATTTTTCTCAGTCGTGCCTCTTCTTACCACTGCAATGACATTGAATTTCATCTAATCATCATCTCAGGGTTCTGTCTACCGTCCCTTTGTCATATAAATACACTGGTTTGGTCTCTATGGGTTACAGGCCGTACCCTCAACTCTTCCTTTTCTATGTATGTCCTTGAGGTTGGATGCATTCATGTCTTTTCTATCACATAAATAGCAAGATTGGTTTAAAAGAAACATCATCTTCCCTTCAATTATAATTTGCATGAGATAATATTTACTTCTTCCCATGTTAAAGATATTTGTTTAGTGGACGGAATTAAGTAGAACAATGGCAGCAAGACAGGAAGGCAGTGCTTGTACTTTTTAACTACACGCGGTGTGGAGCAGTGTGGAAAACTTCAGATGGGACTTAGATTTAGGCACCCCTCTGGCTGGGTTTGGATGGCCGTAGATGGAAACAAAATTTGGAGCTGTCCAGTCACCATGGACTAGATCCAGACTTGAACTTACGAGTGTAAAGTTACCAGTGGAAAAAAACCCATGTGATTGCATGATGCAAATCATGTCTCCAGCCCTGCTCCCTGCACAGTAAAATATTCTATTTATGGTGTTTGATGCCACACAGGGAAAGGGGCTTCTGCAAGGATCAGGGCTCAAGGCAGTAATGATCGGGGCTTGAGTAGTTTTCATTACAGTCCTGCCTCAAGCTTCAGTCTGGGGCATTTGCTGGTTCTCCCCCGGGGAGAAATGTCCTAAATTTAAATTCAAGCTCACATTCTCCAGTATGTAAAATGAAATTGGAGCTTGAATCTGATGGTTGGTTGCTCTACCTACTTTTTCAGTCCTGCAGTTTTATTAAATGTTGGCCAGGGCCGGTGCTAGGTCTGGGGGCGCCCTAAGCAGACCTAGCACCGTGCCCCCCCCCCCCCGTGACGTAATAACGCACAGCGTCATCACGCAATGTAGTGGCGCAACGTGATGACGCCATGCCGCTTGAAAACTACTGAGGAGGGCGGCGGGATGACTGCTCGTCGGTCGCCCTCTCGGTTTTGGCTATTGTTTTTTTTGCAGGGGGCGGCGGCGGGAGAAGTTCACGCTCGCGTCCTGCCGCCGCCCCCAGCAAAAAAAAACAATAGCCAAAACCGAGAGGGCGGCCGGTGAGCGGTCATCCCGTCGCCCCCTGTGCGATGCGCCGTACGCAGCTGCGTAACTGGCGTAATGGGTGGGCCGGCCCTGATGTAGGCCCAAGTGTAAGTAATACCGGTAGTGTTGGCATTTCTGTTTAAGCAATGCAAGTGTTCTTTCTAAGAGAAGGGACTTGTGGATGTGAATATGGCTTCAGTGTCTTTTTGCAATGTGTCATCCTTTACCTTGAAATTAATGATTTTATCACATCTCTGAATCAACCCAAATGTACAAATAACACAGACTCTAAATAATCCTAGACCAGAGCCAGACTTCTGATATTGAAAAGTGTCAGCAAGAACTGGGCTGCACTATTGTGACATTTGCAATATAACTACTCTCTCGCGTATACAGATTTCCAATTGCCTACTTAAGTATTTACAAATAGGAAAGCCTACTTTCTATATTGATTCTGGATGGATATGGGAATGAAGAGCATATTAATGTGAGTGACAATAAAGGCTATGCTGGGCCAGGCTGTGACCTGTCCGTCCCAGGACTCCCAATAGGTAATAGACAGGGGTGGAGTAGTGCTCATGTTCCCGGCTCACCGGATATTAGCCCTCTTTTTCTACAGTGCTTCCCACGCTCCCTCCCCTTCTTCCCTCTTTCCCTAACGTGTTAGGCTACTTTCCTTATCATTCCCTTTCAGAAGGGGGACGGTGGCGGTAGCAATGGGGGGTCAGAAATAAGGGTTGGCGTATTTTTGGTTACGGTAAATGTGGTCTCATTTGTAAATAGTTTACTTAGGCCAAATTGGGAGCCGTTCCTTGTAGCTGGCCAGTGTTTGACCTCTATTGTGAATGGGTGGTCTTGGTTTCTGTTCTATCATAGTTTTAGTTAATTATGACCACCATTATTTAAGCTCCTGATTTATATTAGATGTAAGTAATTTAGATTCAGCATCAGACCCTCACTGCTAGTGTAGCCACCTTCCTTAAACAATTATTATAGACATGGTTGGTTGACTAGGTAGCACTCCGACATCCCAAAAACATACCGGTTGGTTATGTGGCAGCTGACTAAAAAATTGTCCTTAGTCTATATGTATGGGCAATGCCCCTATGTATCAATCCCCAATCTCCTTTAGAGTGTAAGCTTGCTTGCAGGGCTCCTCTTCCCCTCCCATTCTGTCTCTCTATATTTCCTATTGTATGGCGCTGCTCACACATTGCAGCTGCTAATATATAAAAAGAAATAATAATGACAATAATAATTAGGTCCAATTGAATAAATGTTCCCCCTTTATTAGCCACAATTAAAGTCTCAGTGTCTTTAGTGTGTCTGTTGATTGACTGATTTGCGGCAGGAGCCTGGTCGTCAGGCACTTTAAAGTCATATGAGCACTTTATCCATCTTCTCCTGCTGGAGGTACAAATGATTGGCAGGGGAAAGCTGTTCTTCACAGACATTGTCAATAAAGAAGAGCAGAAGCCTGGAAGTCACTGTTAGCTCCATTGGGGAGAATTAATAATTGCCTGTGTTCAGGAGTTGTAGGGAGCGTCCTGACAGTATTGCTGGGGGGAATCACTAATAAATATGTATGCCGCTGATACCTACCCCCAAAACCCCCTCCTTACACTCCTGAGAACGTGCTATAATTGGTTAGCAAGTATTTAGGCTTGATTACAACTATATATATATATATATATATATATATATATATATGTGTATGTATATATATATATATATATATATATATATATATATAATTTTATGAGAAAGAAAATGAATCTACTCTAGTCTGCTTCCTTTATTTCATTTTTAATGTAATAAAATCAGCATTCTTTGTTCTGAACCCGACCTGCCTAATATTGCTACCCATCAGATGGGCATGAAGAGTGGGCAGGATTCCCCACGGTGCCATAATGACTGACAACGCTGGCGTTGCATAGTACTGCTAATCTGACACTGGCAGCACGCAGCTCAGCAGTTCAAACTGAATGGAAGAAGGGCAGCGCTGGCAGATAACAGCTCATTAGTGAGAGCTGTACCTGGGGCATGCTGAGACTGTTTAAAAGAACATCAGGCAAACAGCTGCAGCTGATTCATGTCAGTACAGCGCAACTCTCATTCTGCATATGCTGGCTGGAATCTGCCCCTGGATCCCCAGTGAGTGTGCTATGGTACCCCGGGGGTTTTATGGTAACAGTATCAACAAATGAAGCAATATATTATGATATCAGGAATGCAGCAATGCATAGCACACATATGCAGGTCAAATTTCTGGTTATATATTTAAAACATCTGTCTGGTAACACAAGATATGGATGTTCCAATGTACAATACAGGATTTACACCTGGAAGGTCAGAGGGGAGGGGGTCAAAAAATGAATATAAATTTGGCACCCCACCCCCACATTCGGAAAAATAGAAATACATGAATATTCTGCCGACAGAGCCTAACATAAAAACAATTCTATAATACAACAAAACAAAACAACAAACACATTATCCACACTGGGGACCTGATTCAGTCTTTATGTACTATTGGCTTAAGCTAGGTACATACGGTAAGATAAATCCAATCGAAAGATTTTTTAAGAGTGGGCAAAACCATGTTGAATTGCAGGGGAGGTAAATTGAATTAATTGCAATCAGTATTAGAGTTGAGAGATGATGTTTCCTAATAACAGTGTAACAGTAACGCTGGTCAGTATCTGTGTGTAACATGCAACAATAAAGTATTCTCCCTGCATGCAAACACTGACATTCATTTTACCTCCCCTGCAATTCAACATGGTTTTTTACCCACTCTTGAAAAATCTTTCGATTGGAACAATTTATCTTATAGTGTATGGCCAGCTTTAGTTGTAAGTCTGAATCTGGTTCTAGGTGAATAATATAATGCTTGAGTAGTAGTAGAGGTAAAGGATGGATATGGTGTCAGCAGGATTGGACATTGAAATGTTGTACACTGCAGGTAAGCAAGGATGTATCACTAGAAGTCTGCAGATGGAGTGGTTGGCAACTGGACCATAGTCACAAAGTCTTAAGAATGTCCAATCCAGGAGTGGAGCACTGGGAACCCGACACTCTGACGGGAATTCGGGGAAAATTATCTGCTTTCTAAGTGTTATAAAAAGAAAAAATGTTTTGTTGAATGAAAATAGTTTTAGTGTTATTCATTAACAAAGCCGGCATAGTATAGTAATTACTGTTACTATGCACAGGTTATTCATAAAAAAATAAATAAATATGCGTATTGACCGCATCACATTGTCTACATCACATTGATACTTAAACCTGGCTTGCTGTGCCAGTAAGTACTCCCAAAAGAAAGGTTGGGGCGTCTGTAAGTCTGTAAGTCACCTGTACTATATGCACAGACCTCTGGTCTAGCCGGGGCAGAGAAGAGCAGTAAGATGGGGAGCGCTAGTTTTTGGCTGATAAAAAAAAGTGTTGCCTGATTAAGATATTAAATCTAATGTGATTGAATTGCAACTGATTGTGTGATTAGCAGTGCCCGAGTAATTGCAGTGTTATTGGATGATTTTTATCAGACTCTGGGTAAGGTAGAAGAGGGTTTCTCTAAATCACATGCGTTATCATGAGTGATATGTGATAATAGCTTTAATTAGATTGAAATGACCTTTATGTGACTTTTCTCCTTCATACACACTATGCATCACTGAAGAACGTGATGAACTACACATAATGTAGTAGTAAAAAAAACAAAGAAACAACAAGTGAATCCAGAGTTCATTGCTAGTGAGAAACACGCACCTCTGAATAGCATGCAGGGAAGAAGGATAGCCTTGATCCCTGCTTGTCGGAGCGGTATGCGCTTTCTTCCACTGTTTCATTCATAATAAATAATAATAATAATAATAAAAAATTTAATGCTTGGTTTTACATCATTAAAACACATTCATATTTTAAACAATTCTCTTTAGTAAAAATAAAATAAACTTTTTTTTCCAGTTGGAGATGTTTCAAGTGTATGGCGGAAATGGAGGTCACAGAGGTCGCGCAGGAAGCGGTTTAAATATGTGATGTAGCAGTCGAATGTGCAAACAGATGGTTGGCACCCGTGTACCCATCTGTCCTCTTGTGCTTCTACTTTATAAAAGTAAATTAATTGCATTAAACAATGATTAGATGTTTATTCCATGTGTTAGATAAAATGTATATTACCTTGGAGATGGCAATGCTTGTAATATCACAAGGAGAAAGTCTAATATAGACTGCAGAGTTTCAAGATTGGAATCGAACAAGATTTACATACTATTGAACTTAAGAGTGAGTTACAAGTGAGTGGGTAAAACCATGCTGAATTGCAGGGAAGGTAAATTTCATCATGTGCAAACAGTTGAGAGATGATGTTTCCAAGCCCAAGTGTAATAACAGTGTAACAGTAACGCTGGTCAGTATCTGTGTGCAACATGCAACAATAAAGTATTCTCCCTGCATGCAAACACTGACATTCATTTTACCCCCCCTGCAATTCATCATGGTTTTAACCACTCACTCGTAAGTTCAATAGTACCTAAGTCTGGATACAGTCCAGTTCTTAAGATCCTAAAACTGGGTATACACCTTTACATTCTGCAGAAGATCAGATGCTTTGAAAGATCTCTGTCTCTGTACACACTGCCTTGTCTAGAAACAATCCCAGAACCTTTGCTGC
Source organism: Platyplectrum ornatum (assembly GCA_016617825.1). NCBI lineage: Eukaryota > Metazoa > Chordata > Amphibia > Anura > Limnodynastidae > Platyplectrum > Platyplectrum ornatum. The sequence goes on from JABWIB010000256.1 coordinate 10,684, forward strand.
AGAAATAAGCTGCAGTTACATACTTGTCCACAAGGTGTCTCTGTACTGAATTATGAATGGGAATCGTTGTCTGAAGATCGTGTGTCAGTATACGCTGAAGTTTTTTAGGAGGCATTGGGCCGCTGTTAATTATAAATCCTAAAAATGAAAACAACCACAGACTGAAGCAATCCCGCAGCAAGTTTGCAAAGTAAACACTAAACAAAAACAATCTCTTGTCGTGTGATTTACACGATAATCATTCTGGTGTGTGCCCTGCTTTACTATCATGCATGTGAAGGGAGGCCATTCATAGTGCAGAAGTTGGGATTGTATGTACGGGCCCGTACTTGACGCTTATTATGCATCTTCCCTGCTGCTGGATTGCGTTCAGTTACACAATGCTCTGTAAGGGGAATGCATAGCGAGTGCATGCACAGTGCTGATAAGCAGATGTTCTGCTCTCTGTGAAGTCTGGGTCTGGTCCATCAAAACTAGACAGCAGGGAAACTGTATTTGGAATATAAGCAAAGGAGCAGTAATGATATCAAGTCTCATTCAATACATGCACAGAGGCACAATGATTTCACAGTACGGATAAAGCTGTGCTAATAACCTGCATTCTTCATCATATTTCATTCCTATTATGTTTTATATAAGCAACCTTTGCCATTCTTCAATATAATATTGCTAATTTCATTCCAGACAGATCTATCTGGAGTGTAGGGCTCTTGTAATCAATTTTGTGCATTTGACACATTTTGATAATACTACCAGATGTCAGAGAGAGCAGCAAGCTGCCTGTGACTGAGAGACATACGGATCCGCTTTGTGGGTTACAAGCCTTTTATGGCGAAGTCTTTCAAGATAAAGTGTCTACACTTCAACCTTCATATCCATCACAAATGGATAATGCTAAAAAAATTGCTTCTATTATAAAAATCAGTTGCATTATTCCAGGTTGCTACGCACTAATACAGACTATTTCATGGTGAATAAACTATAGTTGGTATAAAAATTATAGTATGGTTTTGTAAAACATAACTATGAATTCAATGGAATAATAATATTGGGCTAAATCCAGACCTGCACTGGTGGCTCTGTATGCTGCATCATTCCCCCCCCCCCACAATTCATCATGGTTTTACCCACTCTTGAAAAATCTTCAGATTGGAACAATTTATCTTATAGTGTATGGCCAGCTTAAGTTGTAAGTCAATAGTGCCTAAAGTTTGAATCCAGTCCAGTGTGGTCTCAGCTATCTTATTTATGGTATTACCATGGGGTAATGTGTATATCTTAATTGGGGCTTGTTTAGGGCTTGTTTACAAAATAAACAAACCTTTCCATTCAGGTTCTCACCTAAAAAGCCTAATAGAATAGTAAGTAACTAGTCATCGCGTATCTTCTATACTGACATTTACCAAGGACGCCTATCATCATCATCAGTTATGGCTTTTTTCCATTTCCATACTGTATAATGCACTACGCGATGTTCTTCCTTGTTTTTCCACATCATTGTCTTGGAAACACATCCATATTGGGAGGCCTCTAACATTCCTAAAGCACACTGTCATCCCACACTCTATGTAATGTTCACGGCATTGTTTCCCAAGCAATAATTAAATAAAACAATGATATATGAAACCTTATCCACTTAACAGTCAGTAATGTCCCCTCCATTCCTCCTCTCCATTGGTAACCTTATACCAGGGACTTTACAAGGTGATTTCTTACTGTAACGGAGGTGAGTCGAAGCACCACTAGAAAAACCATTCATTTGAGGTCATGTGAAATAATTCAAAATTAAATAAAATAATATTATTATAACTTTTATAACAATATATTTATGGCCATATATGAAAAAATGGGATAAATGTGTATATAAAATAAAAGGAAAGTCGAGTGAAAGTCATATTAATACGGGATGGTATTCCCAAGCCATTGTAATTCTGTAGCAGCTCTGGAGTGGTAAAGGTGCGGAGAAGCCTTCAATCTCCTGCCTGCTGTGAAGTGATATGTCTGTTTAATATAGTCTTATGGTCTGCACTACATTTACAAGTGTATAACAAATTTCTACTTTACATATAAATAATATATATATGAATATTTCCTTTCCACATAGAATATTTTGTCATAACTGTGCTGAAACACATTGGGACAGTTCTAAGCACATTACCGAATACACCCCAGCACCCACACAAGGTGACCCTGGTGTTATTTAAGGCTGATCCCTTGTACACGATGTAAAGGATTTCTCAGCGGAATCCAGGATCACGTGATGATGGTGATGTGTAACTGGCATGTTCATGTACAGTATGTGCAGTACGCTCACACAAAGTATATAAGCATTTCACTTTTTGTAAGTAGCATAGCTATGGAAGTCCACGCATTCAGATCCACAACAGCCATCATGTTACATGGAATTCTGTTTACTATAGAATTAATAATATACTATAGAATTAATAATATATACATAAAATTAGGAATATTTTTCCTCTGTAACAAAATGACAGACACACTCATATATAGACGCACACACATACATATACACACATACAAACTCATACATAGATACATACACACACTCATAGATAGAAACATTCATGCATAGACATATATATATATATATATATATATATATATATATATATATATATA
>JABWIB010000256.1:19795-42853 GCA_016617825.1 Platyplectrum ornatum
CAGAGAGCTGGAACAGAGAGAAGCAGAGAGCTGGAACAGAGAGGAGGAGAGAGCTGGAACAGAGAGGAGGAGATAGCTGGAACAGAGAGGAGGAGATAGCTGGAACAGAGAGGAGGAGAGAGCTGGAACAGAGAGGAGGAGAGAGCTGGAACAGAGAGGAGGAGAGAGCTGGAACAGAGAGGAGGAGAGAGCTGGAACAGAGAGGAGCAGAGAGCTGGAACAGAGAGGAGCAGAGAGCTGGAACAGAGAGGAGCAGAGAGCTGGAACAGAGAGGAGGAGAGAGCTGGAACAGAGAAGAGGGGAGAGCTGGAACAGAGAGGAGGAGATAGCTGGAGCAGAGAGGAGGAAAGAGCTGGAACAGAGAGGAGGAGAGAGCTGGAACAGAGAGGAGGAGAGAACTGTAACAGAGAGTAGGAGAGAGCTGGAACACAAAGGAGGATAGAGCTAGAACAGAGAGGAGGAGAGTGCTGGAACACAAAGAATGAGAGAGCTGGAACAGACAGGAGCAGAGAGCTGGAACAGAGAGGAGGAGAGAGCTGTAACAGAGAGGAGGAGAGAGCTGGAACAGAGAGGAGGAGAGGGCTGGAACAGAGAGGAGGAGAGAGCAGGAAAATAGAGAAGCGGAGAGCTGGATACAGTTAGAGTTTATTATTATTTACGCTCTTTTTAAAAATTTTACTTTTGTCATTTTTTTTTAAATGTTGGCATCACCATGGGACCCTGTGCGAAAATAAGAAATATTTGCGTGGTACCCCCTGTGAGATGTTTTCAGTATGTAGGTTTTTTCTGCTGTTGTCAAATAGTATGACAGGGAGCTTAACAGCAATATGTTGATCCTGTTCCTGTCCCACTTCCCTTCCATCCTCTCCCTTCCTCTCCACTTCACCAAGGGTACATATAGCGCAGCCCTGATTGTACAATGATGAAGATAGAAAATCTACTTGCAAAGTTAATGCAGCCCATTAGTTAGTATCTGACGTTAGTCTAATTCCTCTTGTGAACTCTCTATGACATGTAGCACATAGTTCTTCATCTGGCCCAACAGCACCTTCCTGATGCATTTTACAATATGTAAACAGGGGTACAATTACTACGTGGCTATGTTTCCTGTAGCTACCAATCAAATTCTAGCTATTATTTGTCTGAATATTCTATAAAATAGGAATAAAGATCATGCAATGCATTCACTGAACTTATGCTCAGACTGTTGATAGGATACGTGTGAAGGCGGATCTTGGCCCTATAGACATACATTTTCCCAAACTTTCAATGAGCAATGAATAAATCCTATAATCTACTACATATCTTCATATGCCAGCAGAGACATAATAGATTGTGATAGTAGAAGTGTAAGGGTCACATTTGACTTCATTTCTTCAGGGATAATTTGTTCTCAGTCTTTGGAAAAGTTCTGGCTTTCTTGCTAAGAAGATGCATTTTCTTTAAAGCGAGTAACAACCTTGACACACATTAACATGCTGAATTTGCGCCATGTATCAGCAGCTATTGTGCTTTCTCCCCTGGCATTTCTGCTGATTGCTTGTTTGTTGACAGTGGTAAATTGCTTTCAGCAGAATCTAAGCCAGTGAAATAAAGTTGGACTGCTACTGGTGTCTAATCATGTTTAGAAGTGTGACAGCTCCAAAATAGCCTTGATTTGTGTGTTGTGGGGACACTTGAGCTGTTTTCTTGAATATAAACGCCTGTGATTTCCTTTAAATAACATCTCCCACAGTCATATGTACTCATGTCCTCTATGAGAGTCTTCGCATTATACTGCGCAAATATATCAGCACATTGGACCAGACTTTAGGCACTTTTAACTTACTCACAACTTACTTAAGCGTGGGCACAAACTTGTTGAATTGCAGGATAGGTAAATTTCATTTGTTGCAAACAGTTTTAGTGTTTAGACATGGTGTTTTGTAGCCCAAGTCTAATAACAGTAACGCTGGTCAGTATCTGTGTGCAGAATGCAAAAATAAAGTATTCTCCCTGCATGCAGACACTAACAGGGCCGCCATCGGGAGGGGACCGGTGCACTGTACTGGTGTGCAGGAAACTGCCAGCAGCCTGCCTGAACTCACTTAGATGCCATTAATGCCATCCAAGTAAGTTTAAATAGGCCCGATGGTCTCCCGCGCTGACGTTTTGATGTTGCAACGTCATGACGTCACAAATTCCCGGCGTCACGTGGGGGGTGATCGTGGCGGCAGTCCTGGACACTAACATTAATTCTACCTCCTCTGCAATTCAACATGGTTTTGCCCACTCCTAAGTAAGTTGTGAGCAAGTCAATAGTGCCTGAATCTGGTCCAGTGTCAACTTGTTATTAGGTAATGGGTAAACAACAGGTATGATTATGACGCCTTTCTAGGACACAGGCCAATGACCGCAATAACACTGCTCAGAGCCAGAAGATTTGGGTCTTGTCAGAGAATCTCTACAGCCCAAGCCTGGAGGCAGAGCTTGGAGACTCTCAGAAGATTGGGGCCTGTAAGGTTTTTCTGAGTGAATCCAGGACAGAGCTGCAAATGCCTGTATCATGTATCAGCGGGGCACAGAGCATACCCTTACCCTAGCTCTAACTCTTCCGCTAGTCTAACCCTAGTCCTGATTAAGGTTTGGAATAATGTTAGGGCTGGGGTTAGGTCAGTGCTAGGTTTAAGATTAGGACTAGGGCTATTGCTAGGTTTAAGGTTAGGGCTAGGTTTAGGGTATAGTTAGTCCCCCCCACAAGCATTTCACTATGTTCCTCTGCTGCTTCTAGGCTACCACTATGATCTGTCCCCATAGTCTCCCTTCTGACAGAGCATACTGGCAATGAGTGGACTGAGTGGAGGACAGAGCATATTGGTGACTGCAATTATGCTCTGTTCCCTAGTTACCTCTTTTATCCGTCCACCCAGCAGGGCTGTACTGGCCATCTAGCACTTCTGGCAAATGCCAGATGGGCCACTGGAGTGATTGGCTGCTACAAAGTGCTGCTGGAAAGCTTATGCCATGAACCACTGACTGGCTGCCAGCTAGAAAAAAAATAGGATAACTCTCAGAAGTCTGAATGGTGTAAAGCTCCAAGTGGGCCTGTGTGCATTAAATGCCAGGGCTGATTTTTAGTCCCAGTCCGGCCCTGGTGGCAGTTGAGGTGTCTGGGTGCAGATAGGACAGAGTGGCAGTTGAGGTGTCTGTAGCAGATAGGACAGTATGGCAGTTGAGTTATCTGTAGCATATAAGGCAGAGTGGCAGTTGAGGTGTCTGTGAGCAGATAGTGCAGAGTGGCAGTTGAGTTATCTGTAGCATATAGGGCAGAGTGGCAGTTGAGGTGTCTGTAGCACATAGGTCAAAGTGGCAGTTGAGGTGTCTGTAGCATATAGGGCAGAGTGGCAGTTGGGGTGTCTGTAGCACATAGAGCAGAGCAGAGTGGCAGTTGAGGTGTGTTTAGCATATAGGGCAGAGTGGCAGTTGAGGTGTCTGTAACAGATAGGGCAGAGTGGCAGTTGAGGTATCTGTAGCACATAGGGCAGAGCAGAGTGGCAGTTGAGTTATCTGTAGCATATAGGGCAGAGCAGAGTGGCAGTTGAGGTGTCTGTAGCACATAGGTCAAAGTGGCAGTTGAGGTGTCTGTAGCATATAGGGCAGAGTGGCAGTTGAGGTTTCTGTAGCATATAGGACAGAGTGGCACATTTCTTTTTTCTCTTATCTAGCATTGAGCCAGTGGGGAGGAACATTGCCATTTTGCAAGTGAACAGTAGCCAAACACAGGCAGGGTGCGAATGCATATGCCTATAGTAGGCATGTGGAGCAGTTTTTTTTTTATAAGTATTAGATTGGCACTATACTGAAACTAAATATTTTTCAGCCTTGGAGGGTTTTATAATCAATATTATTTTGGAAGCTGACATTTAATTAAAGCTATAAAAAGAGGTGCCCCTCTCCCACTCAGTGTACAGCCCAATGGAAAACAGAAAATAACAAAGCTTACAAATATTAGTCAGATATTTATCCTGTCTTAAAACTGAGAAACTGAAAATGCTCCTCTTATATTTATGTGTTGTGTAGATATACTTTCCCATGCATATTAGCCTATGACATTGATCAAATGTAATGCTTGCAGTGGTGTACCTGTAATGGGTTCAGGAGCCTCAACACACTATTCCAGAATGTACAGGACCCCATATAACATTCACCCAGACTAAAGCATTGGTGAAGCCATGGGTAGATGACATTACCTCCTTACTCCAGAACTGACAGGGTGTGATAGTCTACTTGTGAGAAGAACCAAGCTGACATCCCTAAAACCAAATTATCACTGATTGGGGAATGGTCCAGGAAAACATGAATGATTGATTGATTGATTTATGTAGTGTCTGGTGTTTAAAAAATGGACCCAACAGCTAATCAACATATATGAAATGTCCAAAGCATTTTACATTACCAGTAACATATTATTAGCTTTATGAAACATCTGTATACTTTACACTCCCTGAGGGGTAATGTACAACATATAACCCATTATCGTGTGCCTAGTATACAATAATGAATGCCTGATGACTAACATACAGTACATAGACGACGAGTGCCTGAGCCGTGTTATTCAATAAACAGTCTAATCCCCCGTAGTTCATAATACAATGTAAATCCCATTTCCTGGAGAATAAACATGCCATAAATAGACCATTTATTGAGAAGGGTGCCTATTTCCTGGTAGCACCTTGCTCTATACAACCCATTCTCTAGTGACTCTATTACAATAGAGATCACTCCATGGTGGCCAAGTTCAGGATAAAGTTCATTTCCTGGTTTCCCAGTTTTCTAGGTCATATCTCTATTTCCACCATGCCCTCATCAGACCTCTGAGCCTGGACAGAGGAAAGACAATCAGCAGGATTTCACTGACCTGAAAATCCCCCGAAACACTAACACACCCAAAGACACAATCTACATACTGTATACATGATGAAAACATAAATAACCTACTGCCAATGCACATAACACACACAAATTACTACATGTATGCACCATGCACAAAGAAAGTATATGCATGAGGCAAACACAAATGGAAGAACAAATGATGTAAATCAGAACGAATGGAGAAATAGGCGCAAATTGTAAAAGAGGAGATGCCTGGTTGTATACCTCAAATCAAACAAAATCAAAGTGAACCATATAGTAACCAGTATAAATGAATCTAGTGATGCTCAATATCATAAGATGTAACAAAAAAAAGTTTGAATGAATTCAATGATATATGCATATACGGTATGTACGGTATATGCGTATATAGTATTATACCTGGTAAGCCGGATGGAAACATCCTGGCAATATTAAGATAGCATATGACACTGATCCACACAAGGTAACACCCTTTAAGAATATTTCTACTGGAAATAGGTAACAGTGCTGAAAAGTCTCTTCGACAAACTACTCATTCCCTATATCATTAGATGGAGATGAACCATGGTGAGGAACAGGCTCCAGCGGGGCTAGAGGATGGACTGTGGTGTGCTAAAAGAATGGTTAGGGTAAGCCTGAGGGAGATGGAGACTTATACTTAGACTGTACGAAGGGGAATATTAGGATTATGCTGTAGGAGGTAGAGGGGTAGAGTGTTAAACTTAGAAGGTATGGTTTATGCTGCAGATTAGGATTAAGCTGCTGGTAAAGGTTTTGGTGATAGAATGGGAGGGTTAGAGTGTTAAATTTAGAAGGTTAGGATTAGGCTGCAGGTTAGGATTAAGCTGCCGGTGAAGGTTTTGGTGATAGAATGGGAGGATTAGAGTAAGGCAAAATTCTTACCATTAATTGCAGGAGAATTCTGATGCAGGTATGTTGTGTTCCTCCTCTGTTCTTCTTTTCAGTGGGCGGTGACTGAAGTGTCGGAATACGAAGTGTTAATTTGACACTTGGGACCGCCAAACCAAACCCAACCATCAACATCTTTAATGGCTAATTATCATTAATCAGGATGGCATGAATCTTCGGAGACATTGTAGGGGGTGTTTGAGGTACACACACACACGCATACACACACACACACACACACACACACACACACACACACACATATAATTGGTTGAAATTGAAAACTTTTTGTGTTTGCATACATCATAACTCCAATACATGCCCAACTATAAATATATTACAGGTGCTCCCAGCTAATTCTGTTTAATGCCGACAACTCACTAAGTGAAAATCCGCATTGTAACCCTCTTTGTCTGAAATGAATAGCACAGATATTCCTTCCACATATTCTACATTAACAAGAAACGCAGATAATTGGTGAAATGGAAATATTCCTGTGAAATGCATTGTGTATTATAATTGTATGCATTAAAATAATGTACTGCTAATTGTATATATATTCCTTTACAGTTTATTTAAGTTCTGCTTTAATTGAAGCTAGAATAAATGATGAAGCTGTACCGGTATAGCAACTGACGATGACGGAGGCCTCACTGCAAGGGTGGGCGATATTAATTATCATTCTAAAAGAGGAGACTTAAAAGGTTACACTCAATTACTGATCCCTGAAAGGAGAAGTAAACCTTAGGCAATCATGGTGCTGGGAAATATTAACTAACAACAATAATAAACCGGACACATAGATTTCTTTGAGAAGCAATTACTTCGTTCTCACCTGTCTTTTACGTTTAATAATGTCCTTGTGTGTCTTATGTCAAGATAACCTTTCTTTTTTATAACACCAGCAGTAACTTTCATTAAGTGCATAGCATTTACAAGTAGAATACTGTCTAGGTTTTCATATTGTTTAGCAGTGTTGGGGCTGTGTATATATATATATATATATATATATTTATATTTATATATAATGATGTCACCACTGGTGGTCCAAGTAAGGTAGTAACTTGGTCTGAGTATCCCCGACGCTCTCTCTCTTCTGCCCCGGGACTATGCTCACCCTAATGCGAGACAGGTGGGACAGAGACCCTCCCAATGGATAAGAGCGGCACGATCAGTTTAGATTTTATACATTGATTACAATCAGTTATAAAAAATGGGGAGTGAGATTGATACATGTCCTAATTCCATAATAAGTAACTTGAACACACTAGATAAAGGTTGAGAACAACTGATCTACTGATTGGTTACCCTTCAATGATAAGACAAATTGTAAATGAACTACAGAAATAGTTAATAAATGCAGCCGGGAAGGACCAATGTGTCATGAATATTGGTTCATTCATTAGGATAAACCTTTGCCGCTCTGGAATAGAATTGTGGGAGATCGGCACTCCTGCTCTGCATTTATAAGATTTTCTCCCTAACCTATACACTTTCCTAAATCCTCCATGTGCCAAAACCTACCTAACATTCCCCTTCTAACAGCCTGGGCCCTAGCCCTATCCCTCTATCTTCCTATGGTCAATGGATTTTAAATGGATTTTATCATATGAAATCGTTGATTTAATACATGGAGCCCTTAGGCCTTCTTACAGCCTATCCCTAACCTACCCTTATATTATGAAGAAGTTTAAGCTTCTTGGGAATGGTTAAAGTTAGGTTGATATATAAGTTATATATCAACCTAACTTTAACCCTTCCCAAGAAGCTTAAACTTCTTCAGCCTAAGCTATGGGCTGTATCATCATCATAACCCAGCCCTTTGCACTGGCAACGTTATGGTATGCATTCTTACACATATTAATTGAGCCCAAATATCTCAAATGTATGAAGGCCAAAATAAAGCTATGAACATTACTAAGCCAAAGATATACCACTCCTATACTATTTCCTATGGCTTATAAACAAGAAGTAGGTAAACCATGTAACAAAGTAATGATATATGTCAGGAAGGTTGCATAGTCAATATGTAGTAGGAAGGAGAACTATTAATATCACATTACAGGTTACTGGTATGGAATTCTGTTATCTATTTAAGAAGTATTAAAATGCCTAGTGGGGTTGTCAGCCGTCATGAGCCATTGTGATAATGTTGATATTTACAAAGCATACCTGTCTCTAGAAAGACATATACACACACTGTGTATATACAGACCCTCCAACGTGACCCATTCCACCAGGTACAAAATACTCTGTTCTGGAACTTCCAGCAATCAGTTACTATGGTAACCACCATTGTTACATTACTCAGACATCAGTTAGTTCTTTATAACCAGGTGAGTGACAGCTGAAAGCCCAGGAGCGGAGTATTATGTACCTGGTGGAATGGGTCATGTTGGAGGGTCTGTATATATATATATATATATATATATATATATATATATATATATATATCATTATGCAAAGAAGGTCAATTCAAATGTTGCATGACACAATATACACAAAATAACTTAAGTTTACATGGCTTGGAGCAGACATACAATAGAAACTTCAAGGTATAGGCGAAAGGAAAGAAAGAAGAGCAGGTTCAGAAGTGTAAGAGTGTAAGAGCCTCCTTATTATAAATATATAATAGATATTAAAAACCATAGAAGAATAACAGCTTAGCAGCATACATGGACCAAGTGGTTGTTATCTGCCGTCCAATTATGTCTCTATGATTGAAGTAACAGGTGTAACAGTAATATGGAAAACATATCATATTTACTGCTGCCAATATACTTGCGACATATATATATTTTGTATCTGTCTTGACTATGTCTTGACTGCCCTTTGACACAGATTGCAGAATCCCTAAATTGCCAGTCTCATTCACATTAATCATATGACTCCTTCAGAGAAATAAACATGATATACTTGACCTATACTGAATGACACTGGTAAACCCTGCCATCTACATGTGTTAGATATAGGTCATAGAGAGAAAAACAGTAATTTATAGTAAATAGCTTAAGCATATAGCCACAGATAAATGTTGAATTTTCCATCCATGAATAAGCATGCATAGCTATGAGCACAATACGCCCAGATACTGCATATTTGAACCGTTCCTGTAATAGTATACAGGTTATATTATGGGATGACATGCAGCTTTTAAACGATAATTATCATACGGAGTATTTCAATTGTTGTTTTTATTATTTTTTTTAGGTCTGTTTTGACAATATGTCAAATAACATTAATTTTAACCCCCCTGCAATTCCACATGGTTTTGCCCACTCGTAACTTTATGTTTATAAGTTCAATAGTACATAAGTCTGGATCTGGTCCAAAGAGGCTACTCTCCTCGTATGTTCATACAATATTTTGCCTGTCTGAGATCAGTCTTTTTTGTTTCCTAATGATCATTACACATTACCCCATTAGGAAAAAGGCAGCGTAACTAAGAGAAATAATTTATACCTCTGATGCTGGGGCTGTAGTATATGCAGGAAAAAGGATAAGGAATTAACATATGAATGAATAACAATGCTCTTTGTGCTGTCACACAAAATATTAGGCTGTGCATATATTATCATGGACCAGGATATGAGGAAATAGAAAGAAAACAGATGTAAAGTTATATATGGCAAAATAATATTGACTTGCATTAATGGCAAATTTAATCTTTTACAAACAGTAATAAAGTAAAATATGATCCTAAGTTAACATCATGCATGCTAACAAGACCTGTAAATGAGCACAACCGTACAAAGCAAACACAATTGCAATAATACATGAGCACATTAGAACAAGAAAGAGAGAGTTTAAGCATATCACAAAATCAGCACACAGTAGTTCGTCAGACACAAATGGAGTGTCTGCAATATACCAATGCTGAGTGTCATTGAAGGGACACCTGCATCTAGCTACATGTAAGGTGACCTCCTTTATTCTTATGTGAAAGGATAATATGATTTAGAATTTACAATCAATGAATCTGTGGCTGGGCCTTCAGTATAGAATGGATGTGTATCTTCCCTTAGGTAGCCTCCTGTGCTGACGTATGTCTGGTGCGTTCCCACCTCTTAAGAGCACTTCACTACGTGGATCTGCTTTCATAAGGTTCAAGGATTGGCCATGCATAAGTGATAGGCCAGCCTGCCATACGCATGCACAGATGTTACAAACTAGGTAATTTACGCACATTGGACCTGATCCAAAGATCTGTCCCATAGGGGACTTACACAAACTACTTGCGTAAGTCCCCTTAAAACAACTGGCAGATGCACATTGCAGGCGGGGATAGCCAAGGATATTGCTGTGAGGGCCAGGGGCTATGGTATGTGCACGGATGTGCTTCCTTATGGACACGCAAGTGTGCTGAACTCAATACGTACAAGTGAACTCTCCTGCACTGGTTTGCATGGAGGTCTAAACCAAACACCTAGTTAACATCTGATTGGTTGATGTAGACAATAGCTCAACTTTTCCTTTTCAAAAACTTTACTAAATATATAAATATATAGAGTTAATTCAAACAGAATGCTTTTACCTTTCTCTAAAGCTCTCAGCTGGTTAGGAACCTGCATTTGTAAAACCAGTCTGCCGCACCTATGATATTTTACCTTTTACTAAGCTTTTTAAAAAAAAAAAAAGATGAATACAGTCAGTGTTGTGCAGTAAGCCTGGTACAGAGCTGAATTCATGGCTTATTTGTGTGCCGAGAGGATGTGGTTATACATGCTATTCATTGTTATCGTATTGTATATGCAGTTTGCCAAAATAGAATCAATCAGCTGCATTGTATATTCTACATAGACGGCATAGGGATCCACTCTGTCGCTGCCTTTGGCTCTTCCTGAGCAGAGCTGAAAACATGAATTCTACACCATCAGGGTTTAGGTAAATAGAATGGACCCCTATTACTTGTACTAAATACTCCGACTGTACAAACATAGCCTGCAGGACTGATGCATTTTTGTGGCTCACGTTCCTTGAGAACCTCATTGAGTCTAGTAAAAGAAGTCGTCTTTGTAATTATACCAGTTTTCCACTACAATGTACTGTAGGAAACGCATGTGATATTAATCTCGATATCCATGAGAGCACTTTATATGGATCTATATAGTGTATGTACTGTACATGGCATCTCAACGTTATCACAATATCTCCATATCCATAGCAAATTAATGACAGTTATTAATGAAATTATCAGTTATAGTTGATCCTGAAAGTAGAGCCTTAAGTAAACAAATAATCAGTATATTGAATATACTCTCCACTATTTATGTGGACACAAATGTGTGTACTATAAATAAACGGTTACACATGTGCTTTCAGCCAACTCATGGAAACAAGAGACGCAGAACAGACACTGAGATGGGACAGACAATGTCAAAACAGGATAGATTTAGTTCCAGCCACTGTCCTGCACAATGAAAGAAAGTACTTAAATCAGATGCTGACGGTACAAAATGAAATAATTCCGACAATGCATCACATTGGACATGTCACAAAACATGGGGGGAGGGACAGTACCATAAAGCAAATATGCTGTTCTATCTTAAGCTTCCATGTCCCCTTTCCAAATGATTGTTAATGATGTTTTCTTATTACGATGGACATATAAGTATCATAATTTAAGTAATACTATGTTCACCCATTAACCCCTTCTACTTTGGGCTTCTTTGCTGTGTGCATCATATATTATTGTGTCATATTACAATGGTAGCTGTATTGCTGCTGTGCTATGAGTTGTACTAGAACAAAGCTGGGACAGCTGAGTCTACAAAGAAGGACTCTCTTACTGATATCCGGAAAGTTAACGCATACCTCCCAACTGTCCCGATTTTAGGGTGGGACTTGAGCTTGCAGCTGTATAGGACATAGGACCAAAAAATGATGGTTTAAATATTTTTAGCACTTCTTGCTGCAATATCCTGCAGCCATCTTGCACCATGCACATGATTTATTTATATATTTATACATACAAAAATTAGAGGACAGGGTAATATTTTTGACAAACAAGACAGCAGAACAGTGCCACGTAGTCTAAGGAATGTGCCTGTCAGTCTGGACCCATTATATTTATCACATTAGAGCTAGGTCGATCTATCTGTCTCATGTCTCATTGACTGTGTCTGTGCAACTAGCGTTTAAAAAACCAATACAGACGGCAATACAGAGTCTTTATTACACAAAACACGTTGGACTGCATAATATATACCCATTCAATTATCATAATTAAATATGTGACTCAAGTGCCTCATAAATATATACTATTACAGCTCTCTCTCTCTTTTATATGTCTATTGTAATTTACCCTATGACAATGCTAATAATTTGTAATAAAATTAGTAAAACTACTGTATGTCATATTTAACACTGGATAAAATTATTTTTGACAATAATGATCCACAGTAGTTTTATCCTTTATTAAAAATGACATACAGTTGTTTTCCCCTTTACCTGAATGAGTCATTATGTCATCTTTATATGGCTTTTTATGCAGTTACTATACAATTACTCTATGGACCAGATCCAGACTTACATGCTATTGAACTTAGGAGTAAGTGGGTAAAACCATGTTAAATTGCAGGGGAGGTAAAATGAATGTCAGTGTGTGCATGCAGGGAGAATACTTTATTGTTGCATGTTGCACACAGATACTGACCAGCGTTACTATTACACTGTTATTACTCTTGAGCTAGAAAGATCATCTCTTACCTCTAATACTGTTTGCAACTAATGAAATGTACCCACCCTGCAAATTCAACATGGTTGTGCCCACTTGCTCTTAAGTTTAATAGTATGTAAGTCACGATCCAGTCCTATGTATTTTTTTTTTTATCTGGGTAAAACTACTGTGTTCAATTTCCCCCATTATTAATAATGACCCATCAGTTTAGAGGAGGCCATTTTTTATTCCATTACCTAATATATAGTAATTTTATTGATTTATTATTGATTTTTTGTATTCAGTATATTAATCATGTATAATCAATGTGTATTAATTATGTTAATAATTGTATAATACAGACAAAATCTTATTGAAATTACTATAAAGTTTGTAAAAAAAAATACAGTTCAGAGATATTTTATATTCTCGAACTAGTGACTAGTTTGAGAAAGAACCACTGACGAGGCTCGAAACGCATTGAGTGAGTCACTTCCTGCACAGCAAGCCTCCATTCCAGAAATCTTCATTTACAGCAGACGTACGTACAGCTGCGTACACACTGCAGAAGACGGACCGAACTGGGACTAACTGCAGTGTAACTGTGGCTGCCAGTACGTTTCATTGGGGCTGATAATCGCTATTCAACTAGCTTCTGGTACGGAGATATTTTGTGCAGATGGGTATTTACCCTAAATTGTCAATCAGCACTGGTTATCCCCAGTTTTTCTGATTATTTCTATTCTATGTTTGGTTGACAGCTGTATATTACCTTTGTGACATTTCCACAACTATGGCCTGGATATCTTTATTTAATGCAGACCAGGGCTCAAAGTGGGCCGGTATCAGGGCCGATTGGTCATCTGGTACTTCTGGCAAATGCCAGATGGGCCTCTGGAGTGATGGGCCACTGCAAAGTGCTGCTGAAAAGCTTAAGCCATCCACCAATCAGTGTGCTGACAGCCATTCACTGAATGAAATAGGATAACTGTCAGCAGTCTGATTGGTGGATAGCTCTAGTTGGGCCTGTGTGCATTAAATTCCAGGGCTGATTTTAGTCCCAGTCCGTCCCGGGCCGCTATACACCGGTATGGTATACCAGCACCTTTTCCCACACTAAGCTCCACTCCCTTGCATATGCCCCAACCCTCCAGACCAGAGATATTTTGATAAATGTTTCTTCTTCCTCCAAACACCCAACTTACCAATACCCACTTATTGAGCCCTGATGTAGGCCTAATGGTAAAGATCCTTGAAACAATAATAAAAAAAATCCTTTTGTTTTACTTTGTATAATGGAAACCTAATGTTTATTTTATTTATTATTTATTGACAGGTTTTTATATAGCGCCATCAGATTACATAGCGCTTTACAATTTTAACAATCAATAAGACATGACTGGGTGGTAACAGACAGAATGGGTGGGGAAGAGGGCCCTGCTCGCAAGCTTACATTCTATAGGATATTGGGCATTGATACATAGGGGTAAGTGCTATTATTATACAATGGATGGACCAGCCAGCTTGTATCGTATTGTCCCGTAGATAAGTAGATAATAGCTAATCAGATTTCAGCTGACATTCCCTGGTTTGTAATATTAAGCGCTAGAGTGCTAGAAACTGATTTCTGCTTCCATTCCTGCAGCTTAGTGAATATGGGCCCAGGGTGTATATTTACTAAGCTGCTGGAGATGGAAGAAGTGGAGATACTGACAGTAGCAACCAATCAGATTCTAGTTCTCAGTTTTATTTTACATACTGGCGAATGTCAGAAACAGTTTGATTGGTTGCTATGGGCAACATCTCCCCTTTGTAGCAAAACTAAAATGCCCAGTATGCGTTTTAATCTAGTTTTCAAAGTGTCTCTAATACATTATAAAATTTCATTATATACTTGCTTCAAATTGTGGTAAATTGTTACGTAAAGAATCTAAAGAGTATGTGGAATAGAAGGGTATAGGTAAGGTCTCTCAGGGGTTCTCTGAATTATTAATGCACATTTATTGCTGTATCTCAAGCAGGGAGCTACTTACTCTACTGACAGGCTACATAAGCAATTGAATAGGCTTTTAAGACGCACACAGTATTGCATCCCGCACAGTACCTACTGAAAGTATAGAAACATTAATGCACCTTAGATTACATTATAGTACAGTAAATGGAATTAATATCTGCATTGTGGAAGACTTACTAATGTGTTACAAGTCTATTTAAAGCTGCAGTATATGCTAGTGGAAATATAGTTTGGTGTGTCTTTGTATTTGTAGGCTTGCACATTTAAAACTGTGTAGTCATCATATCATTTCCACTAATGACTTATAGTGGTTTCATTAATTTTTGTTTCATTAAACCAGAATATGATTAGTATGTTTGTACCAGGCTATTTACCATTTATATCATTACCTGCCATTATTGAAGTAGATTTATTTCAGACATTGTGAAAGATTTATACCCAATGACAGGAAATCATCAGTTTATAAAAGAGCCAAATTCTCTGTAGGAAACATGCCAAAATGAAGTGTACGTGTAGCTCTGTTCTATTATGCACTTAATCCAAGTCAGTTATATCTTTCATTAACAAGTGTCTCACTTATAACAATAGTGCAATCTGTACCCGTCATACGGGGGCCACCTATTTCTTTCTGTTTGGCAGACACTTGAAAATGAATAATCCATGTATTCTGATCTCTATATAGAATCCTACCCCTAAGCTACATATATTGATATTTATGCCTGGCAGCTCTTGTTTCTATACATGAAGAGATCCATGTCCACGTCATTCTGTTTATGTATATACCTTTTCCTGTTATGCGATCTATCGCTAATCCCCACTATCTGTTGTTTGGGTTCATTACAATTCAGTGCCTCATTCATCTGACCTTTTGGAGCCAAACTGATTGACTCGTTCCAGTATTCAGTCACCTAATTCACGAAAACATCATTAAAATGCAAACTTGATCTTATATTATTAATGAATATGTTGTAATTGACTTAAAGATGCAACTTAGCAGTTTAGAAACAATTAATTGGGACAAATAATGCAGAACTGCCATCAGCATTTCCCTAATGTTCTATTTTCCCGTCTTTTTCCTGAGTATGCATTAAGAAATAGGTTTTAGAAATAGATTCAATAACGTGGATTATTATTTGCTGAAAAGTGAATTGGAAACACTGTATGGTCATCATTTTATAGTGTGTGCTCTGGGTCTAAAATGGTTGCACAAATTCCTTGGGCATCAGACTGGAAATTGTGATAGTGTTGACCCAGTTTTATTTATATAACCTTTGTTTTATAATAATGCCTTTAATTCAATTTACCTCCCCTGCAATTCAACATGGTTTTGCCCATGAGAGTGTAAAATGAATCTGGCCCTATGAGAGCCGCCCAACGGCAATATGCGGGGAAGGGATAGAGTGTAGAAGAGGAGAGGGGATGGAGAATAGAAAGGGGAAGTTAGGGTTAGGCTGTGGCATGGAGATGGATAATAGAAGGGGAAGGTTACGGTTAGGATATGCCTATTTGGTGTATGGTTGCGGGGAAAGGTCATTTGGACTGACAAAACAAGCTTGGACACGACCAAGTAACAGTGTCAATTTAACTCTCACCCATCAACCAATCCATCTGGTAAAATGAAGACCTGTAATAATTTCTGCTGTTAAAAAAGGTGATGAATCAAGAGTGGGTAAAACCATGGTGAATTGCAGGGGAGGTAAAATGAATGTCAGTATTTGCATACAGGGAGAATACTTTATTGTTGCATGTTGCACACAGATACTGACCAGCGTTACTGTTACACTGTTATTACACTTGTGCTAGGAAACATCATCTCTCAACTCTAATACAGTACTGTTTCCAACTAATGAAATCTACCTCCCCTGCAATTCAACATGGTTTTGCCCATGAGAGTGTAAGTATAAAAATCTGAATCTGGCCCAAAGTGAGAACTAGCATCTGATTGGTTGCTATAGACAACATGTCCACTTTCCCTTACCTGCAGTTTAGTAACTATAGGCGAGAGTGTGAGATTAATATTAGTATGAAGGCATAGGAAAAAAAAATTCTAACTGTACCACAAGATGGCACCAAAAACACATCCAACAACTTTCACATAATTAATATCCAATGAACACGAGGAAAATAAGCATGGATATGCATATAGATATACTTATGACATAGGGCAATACGTATGTGCATATTACAATATGTAATTACATATGCAATGTATTTGAAATTTGAATACACTAATTTGTTTTATGCTCAGATTAGTAATATATAGAAGGGTACTTTTCATGTCTGTATTGGAAGAGAGGGTTTAAGGAGAAAGCAGGAGAAGGAGATTTGCATATTAAACACATATTTTATTTAGTATGTAATAAATTGAATTACAAGTTAATTGGGCCATTTAAATTAATCAAATGGGCAGTGTCTGATCCATAAAAAGTTACACTGCTATACCCCAGCCTTTCTCACACGCCTGCACTGCCGTACGAGCAATGGGCCACATGGACCTGGGGGGGAATTCAGTAAGTGACGAATTGCAGAATTCGTCAGTGGCTGANGGGAGAATACTTTATTGTTGCATGTTGCACACAGATACTGACCAGCGTTACTGTTACACTGTTATTACACTTGTGCTAGGAAACATCATCTCTCACCTGTAATACTGATTGCAACTAATTCAATTTACCTCCCCTGCAATTCAACATGGTTTTGCCCACACTTGACTAAAGCCGGCCGATTGGAACAATTTATTGCATAGTGTATGGCCAGCGTAAGTCATTAGTGCCTAAAGATCTGAATCTGGCCCATAGAGATTTGCAGGGCACCCCTGGTCTTCCCCTGGGAATGTAGCTATTACAGCCCAATCTGGTCCATGACTGTGGAATATACGAGCATAAGATATAATGATCATGTTTCATTATATAATTGTTATTTATAATTAAATAAATAAATAACAACACAAATAGCTCTGATCACACAATACTCTGTGGTTTAGCTACCAAGCAATGCTCTACTGAGCTAAGATAAGACTGTAAAAGCCTGGATGCTCTGGTGTAATTATAGCCATCTCTCGCAGCATGAATGCTGGCAATGGCTCAGTGCTTGATATGGCTATATGAATACAGCTCATTTCCATAGCTGAATGCAGTCATATGTCCTAAATAGAAACCCTGCTGCACAATGTATGGCTACAATTTTAAGGCAAAAATAACTTTACAGACTCCATACTCACAGCGATATCAGACTTCCAATTCCCTATTGTTTGGACCCGATGGTATTAATGTCCCTTCCAGTTTCTCATGAACAATATAAAAGAGACTCTGGAGACCCTCTCCTCCCAGCAAACCTTCTAATGCTTCCTGCTTCCCATTATATGCAAAGATGAAAAGATTGTGGAACAACACGTTCTTATAATGGGATGTGACAGGCTGCAGGAGATATAATACTGGTAGTTCAGGACTAAATCCTGGCCTTATAATATTAAGAAGAACAGGGGACTCGTACAGAATAGATGAGTGTACAATGGTTGTTTGGACATAATACACACATGCCCTGCACATGTATACATATATCATTACATTACATAGACTTACATCTGCTCATGTTTGGATAGGTGTATATGGTTATAGTCAGTGAGGAGCAGAAGCCAGCTGACAGGACATAATGGAACGTTATTGTTGGTTTAAATAAATATAGAGTTTATGGATATGAACCCAAAAGCAGGAGAACAACATACAACCTGGTATATAGTCAGGTACAGTTACAGTAGAGAAGCAGAGGCTCAGGAATAAATAACATTGCACAAGATAACCAAACACTGAACTTGAGGTGATAATAATGCACATTATGCCAAATGCCCTGTAGACTAGGAGACCGCTCCCCTTATTTGTAGTATTTGTACGTTTTTGTGACTCTACAAGCTATTGTTAAAATGTGTTAATTAAAATATTTGACAAGTGATTAGGGGTGGCCTGTTCCCTGCCTAGTGCGGAACCATCCCTTCTGTTTCCATCCAAGATTCCATCCAAGGAGCCCACACCCTATGGAATTTATGAGGTGATTCATGTGCTGAGTAAACAGGATTCTCATCTTTCTTAATATTATAACTTTATTTTTTTTTCTATTGCCTTGTTTTGAGCACTATGACTGTAGCCATAGTAATTTTACAAAGCTTGGGGTGTTGCAGGCTGGCACACCATGTCTCATTATTACCTTTTATTGGCTTTCTGTTATAGAAGTTGTCAAAACATGTAATAATAACTTTATTTCTGTTTGGGTTAAGGTAAATGCATTTTTAATATCAGTGGTACAAATTCTAACATAGTTTAATATCATTATAATACCTTGGTAAGACATGCAGGTCTCTTGAGACATAAGCAGCTTAGTTATTTTGCAGTAACAAGAAAATATGCAATTATTATATATTTTTTTTATGTGAACAAAAATGTAAAGTATGTTATTAATAAAACCATAAAAAGAAACAAAGAATGTTACAGTAAAGTATACAATGAAATATTATGATTGCTTACAGATGGAATTTTTCTAAGAAGAAATGGTTCTTAATAGGTGATCTTAGTCCATTAGCTAAAACCATATAAACGTATTAAACATGTGCACTTTTTTATTTTTATTCTGGGACTATATAAAGTAATTTGCAGGATGTCAATCAATCCCCCTGATAAAGTCACCTATGACAAAATGGGTAGAGTTTGGTCGCTGAATGGGTAGAGTTTAGTTCTTGTGGGGGAACCTATATGCCCCCGGTCCTCCTATTTTTTCCCTTGAATGTCCTCCTATCCTCCTCACCTCCATTGCTACTATTTACCCCTGTATGCCCCCCATCTTGATATTTCCCCCAGTAGGGATGCTCTCAGTTACCCTGTATGCCACATTTCTTATTTCACCTTCTGAATGCCCCTAACTCCTTCTCCTGTATCTATTTTAAATAACTCCCTTTGTTATAAAATGTGAAAACATTACCCTAATTCTTCCTTTGCTACGTGCTGTTCATTATAAATGATGCTGATGTGACATTAGGTCATGTCAGTGTCATGCTACCACAGCAATGTGTACATAATTCCTGGACACAGCAGTCCAGAAACTGTGTTTGTTACACAATAGATGGCAGCAGAATGTGGGTAAGCCTTGTATGTATGTGGGGGGCCCATGGTGGATCTGGCCCTGGGAAATATTAAGTTAGGGTTCTGCAGATGGCATTTCTCTCTCATGCACCTGCAGTTCACATATTTTGCCAATGTATTTATAAAAGTCCTCTCTCCAGTCCTTTGTATCTTCAGTCTACAGCAATGGTATAAGGCATCATGATCCTAGACTATATTAACTGAATTACAGACATCAGGGACTGTTAACTCTATTTCCAAAAACATATGTAATTGCATCCAGAGCCAATCATTCTTCTGGCATCACTAGTCAGATTTGGTCTCTGTAGAAAGTCACTGCTTGCATTGGCTTTTGGCTCTTTTCACCCGCGAGTCGTCCGCATGTCAAGTCTCCATTTAATCAGAGACCTGGTCACACTGCTTGACTGCAAAAAAAAACATTTGGTTATTAATACAATGACTCATTTCTCTGTGACCGTAATTAATCTTTGTAGCAAGTGTTTTTAATTATGTGACACAATTAATTATGAAAATGTAAATGTCACAACATAAAATACTACTGGGGATTTTCAGACTGGGTTCTTTAGAATATAAATATTCCAGTACAATTCATGTAAATGTAATAAAGGTAAACCGTCCAATGTCCAATAACTTTTTGTTTCAAAAAGGACCTTTACACGCTTCTGAGGAATAACCACTGGATCTTATTCAAGAATAATAATAATAATAATCATAAAAAAGCAAACAATATACACCCTGCTTCTGCACTGCTGTGTACTAAAGGGTGCTGTATCTCCCAAACCACAACACTGAGCTTGATACAGCACCCGTTAGTACTGACAATCTAATCCTGTGAAGGAATGTGTTTCATGCTAATAAAATAATGTCTTAATTTTATAATTTACTTATTTTTTATTTATTTATTTTATTATTATTTATTTGGATTCATATTGTATTCATTATTTTATTTATTTATTATTATTAATAATAGTAGTAATAATTTTTCTTTTAAATTATTTTTTATTATTTTTTTTATTATTGTTTAGTCATCATTTTTTTTAAAACAATATGATGATGATGATGTTATTTCTCCCTACATTGAGGAGCTTCCAAAAAATGGACAGGGTATTTGACCCTGGACCGTATTTGATCTAAACCCTGCCCATTTTGAACAGCCCCACCCCTTTTGTAGTCTACGAACCATCCCAACTACAGAGGGACATTGTGAGCTTTGCTGTATGTGAGAGCTGCACTGGCGTGGATGCCACAATTCCTCAGCATGCGTCCTTAGGACGTATGTGAAAAACAACTGCTGTATGATTTACATTGCATGCATACTTTAATGATATAACTGCACCTAAAATTCCAAAAATTGCTTATAAATGGAAAAATTCCTGTGTGTCTGGGTTTTGATATAATAAATGCTGTGGAAGCAGCTCATCCGCAGCCTTGGAAATGTTTCTTTCTTTTGAGAAAACGGTTTAATCAAAAATAATCCCGGATCATTTCTGTCTGCCTCAAAGGTTAAAATATTAAGAAGGTCATTACAGTTTAGGAATATTTGTCTTTCTTCCTAAATAGCCAGACAAGAATTTTCTGGTGCATTATATTAACCAATCATAGTTTAAAGCGACTGGTATATTAAAGCNTATATATATATATATATATATATATATATATATGTGATACCCAAGGATTATCAGAATTATTTGTTCTTTTTGAACCATCTTGTTGAACTGACTAGGGGTAACCATAGTATCGGTTCCTATAATGTCTGAGAGATCGGCACCAGTATAATGCAGTGACTTGCATTATAGCATACCAACAAAGTATATTATTGTAGAGTTGATCAATGCAGTGGGAGACTATTCATTGTTTGTATGTTAATTTGTTGGGGTGTTATTCATCATCATCTTCATCAGTGTCCTCATTATCACTGATTATTTGTATAATAAAAAAAATGATGATGAATTACAGTCAATGAGCAAATGGCTTTGTATCTTGTATAGTATTCAACTCAAACACACAGCCGTAAATTAGTGGCATTTGACATGTGTACCTTCAGCTACAATAATCACAAAGGGACAAAAAGTTCTAATTGTCTGATTAGGAATCTCTGAATACATTTCTGAAATCTCTGATTATTATGGCAGATTTGTCTACAAAACACAGAACATATAATCAACTAATGAATGGGAAGAGCTATATATATTGGCAATAAGATGTTTTCTTGCAATCTTTATATATGAAAATCATCCTTCATATGAATCACATCAATCAGTTGGGGGCCAGGTATCAGCCTCAAAGCGGTGACACTTGCTCCTTAACATAACTAATACCCCTTTTCCACCAAGAACCCAAGTTCAGACCTGGGTTTGTACCCTGCATTTTTCCCAGGTTCAATATAATAAAAAGCCCTTTTCCACTGCAGTGTGAACCTGGGTTTTTCCAGGGTAGACACCTTTTTCACTGCCAGACAGAACACCTGGGTCTAATCAACTGCACCAATTTTCAGTTGTACACAGCAATGCAGACTAGAATGCTAATTTAAACCCGTTTTCCACTACAATGACCCAGGTAAATGACCTGTACCCAGGTTTAATTTCTTGGGACCCTTTTCCACCAAACTAAACCTGGGTCTATGTGCATAAACCCGGGTTTTCTTTGTCAGTGGAAAAGGGGTATAAGTGTTACTAACTGAGTCACATACAGCCCATAAACGGACCACCCCTGCCCAGAGGCGCAGAATTAAACTCCAAAAATGATGTTCCCCATAGCACCTGAACGTGGGGATAAGCTGGACTGTAGGTAAGAATCACGTCGTGGACCTCAGGATAAGCGCAGAACTGAACAGGAAAGGTATATCAGCAGAAATGAGCAGATGTGGTGTACCAGGAATACAAAATCAGTGGAAACACAGGACACAGGAGGCAAGGGTAATGATGCAGACTAGAACAGACGATAACTATAACAGTAATACAGGGAACCAAAGCACACGAGGAGACTCTAGGACACGGATCAGCAGCTGAAACAACCTGTTGCGCTGACAAAGTATAACTGCAAGAGGTTTAAAAGAGACCACCTCTACTGAAACCAGTTCAGTAATAGGAAGGAGATATGACTGGATACTGGAAGGAAAGGATCTGGCTGCAACAGGAGGTGAATGAATCCAGTTACAGACATATAAGGGGGAGAAGTTCTAACTGGAGACATACAAAAAGATGTAAAGAGATTATTGGAGACATACAAGGGTAAGAAGAGAGGGCTGGAGAAATACAAGGGGGTGAAAAGATGGCTGGATATATACAAGGGGGAAGAGTTTGCTGGAATTGGACAAGGCAAAGGAGAAATGCTGGGGGCTTATAATGAGGAGAAGAAATGACTAAAGGCATACACAGGGCTGAAGAGAAGGCTGGAGCATACACAGGGCTGAAGAGAAGGCTGGAGGCATACACAGGGCTGAAGAGAAGGCTGGA